>VZRE01002350.1:23312-60062 GCA_013396775.1 Cephalopterus ornatus
GGCCGCGCCGTCGGGAGCAGCGGGCGCGGAGCAGCGCCGGGAGCCCCCTGTGCCGGGGCCGAGGGACCGGGCCGAGCCCCCGCGCCGCTGCCCGGCGGCCGCAGCGGCCCCCATGGACTTCTACGAGGCGCATCCCTCCGGCAAGGTGGACTTCGGCAGGTAAGGGGAGCTCCCGGCGAGCTCGGCTGCGGCGACCCTGGAGTAGCCGAAATTGAGTGCAGAAAGAGTTAAACTGAGCTCGAGGTGTATGTGCTGTACACTCCGTCATGGTGAATGCGAGACGTCGCCTTCAAGCGGATCCTTGGCGGTGTTCAAAGATTCGAGTCTGTTCCTGCACTTGTCACCGTGTCCGTCTGTAGACGGTGGCCGTGGGCGCTTGAATGCCAGAATATAGGGTAACTCTGAACTGATTTGATTTGAAGAACCGATTATAAAATTTCTGTACTTTGAATGGTTGGTGATTCAACACACTCTTTTCCTAGGGAAATCGTAGGTTTTTACCAAAGTTTTTATTTCAATATGCTACCCTATAAAGGGGACTCCAGTGCAGCAGCTCGCCAACTCCTCTCTGTGATTAGGATTTTTTCGTAGGTGTTCTTATTTCCAGTGACACTTAGTAGATAAGGCAATTTGGTTAGTACACTTCGCTGTTCTGGCACGCAGGAGATGGTGAAACAAATCCTTGGTGCTGCCTCAGCATTAAAGGTGTGCGCTGTGCAGGAGCACCTATAGCGCGGCTGGGCAGCCCTGAGCGTCGCCAGGTAAATTGCAGGGTGAGGAAGAAGAAGGCAGGATCCTAGATCAGCGAAGTAAGTAGGAATAGTTTCTGTGATCTGAACACAGAGTGTTGAGGGCTGGGGGATCCTTGCAGGCAAAGAGAGTATCTACTTTTTGTAATACTTCTCTGCTCCCACTGTATTCACGTACAAAAATATAATTCAGAAATTATTAAAACTGCAGTAGGAAACTTAATTCCAGCCTTTGCTAGACACATCTACTTTGTGAGCAGATCCGCATGCCAGTTATCTTTTAAAACTTAGGAAAACTATGTTTGCCATCTCTTATTAATATGTTCTTGCTTTCCTGAAAGAAGATATGATTCTCCTTAAGGATTATGTCCCTGCCAAACCCCGCACTTCTCTTGATAATTCTGCAAATGAGTTTTTCTGCACTGTTTGTAGTGGGGTGCATTACCTGTAGGGCAATGTGCATCATATTTACGTGTTTCAATGACAAAGAAACCACACCAAAATATGTAGGGTTTGCATTTGCTATGTTTCTGGTTAGTTGCTGCTTTATTTCTCAGTATTTTTGGTTCTTAGTTCTCTCTTCGCATGTGAGTTGCTTTGCCGGAGGAAAGTAGCTTACTGCTGTGAGTTCCAGCAAGGCTGACTTATTCCTTCAGCTTGGCAGGGTTGGATCAAGTGAACTGAACCCAGGTTACTTCCAGTTACGTTTTCTTTACGAGAGTGTAACTGGATGACTTACCCATTTGCAGTGGATATTTGAGGCTTCTTTTATCACACTGTGTAAGAATAGGAGCTTGTATCATGCCCCTGAAGAAAATTCTGCTTTGTCTTCTGCTGCTCCCCCGACTTTGATAGAAAGAAGATGTCCTCAATACCAGATGTATCTGCATTTTGTTGCATACACAAATATGTATGAAGACCTAAAGAAAGGACTTGGTGCAAGAGCTTGTCTCCTTTGTCGTCGTTGTTTGCTTTTTGCCAACTGTATAATACTGATTTATAGCCACAAAGTGCTCTTACAAGTCTTGGAAACTCCCACTTGCTTTCAGTGTCTTCAGCTCAGCCAAGCTGTCCGATGGAAGCTCAGCAAGATGACTTGTGTAACTGATAAAGCATCGAATGCGTAATTTGCTTTGCAATCTTTTTGGTAGAAGGTGGTGATAAATGTAGGATACTGGTAAGCTGATTATAGTGATTAGGGTATTTCACAACTTTCTATTTCACAACTTTTTGTACTTGTAGTATATTTCAGTCCCTGAATGCATCTGGGTAAATAGAAGCAAAGAATGCTCATCTACGGGGGAAAGCGTATAATAGTGGTAGGGAACTGCTTTTTGTGGGGTTAGTTGTTTCTAAATATTTTCTAAAATTTAAAAATTATTTATTTATTTTAAACTATTGCCAATTCATTAAACATTACAAGTTTGGGATTACTTAAGAAAAAAA
Source organism: Cephalopterus ornatus (assembly GCA_013396775.1). Taxonomy (NCBI): domain Eukaryota; kingdom Metazoa; phylum Chordata; class Aves; order Passeriformes; family Cotingidae; genus Cephalopterus; species Cephalopterus ornatus. The sequence continues at coordinate 25,508 of VZRE01002350.1, forward strand.
AGAGGCCTCCCCTTCTCCTTCAACCAATCTGCAGTAAATTAATATTACAATTGCAGTGGAAATAAAACTGTTTGAACTGGTTTAAAAGTCAGATTTAAACATTATCTTGAGCTGACTTGCAAGAAGCATATATTTTACCCATGGAACAAAAAAAAATACTAAGTTGTTTGGGCTGGTAAGACAGCATTTTCTGCACATGTCCCGTTTTTGCCTGTGGGCAGAAGGTCTAAGTTATGTTGGAGCTTTCTTGTTCCCAGCAAATTCAAAATGTTCAGAGTAAATATAATTTCTTTTTTATATATTGCAGCATAAAGGGAATAAGTCCGATTTTTTTCTTTTTTTTTCTTCACTTATCTGTTGAGGGTATTTCAGACTAGTGTCACGGATTATTTCAACAGTAACCAGGCAGTAAGTCTTTTGGTTTCCTTTGTCAGAGAAAAACACTGCTGCATTGATTTCAGGTTCCCTTGACCAATATCCCTGTGTAGTCTGTAACTAATGAGTAGCTTCTAGATGGCGTTTTTAGATATATTCTGGGAGCAAAGACACTTGAAAGCGCTGGAGGAAAGAGATGTTTCGTTAATTCATGTTTTCTGGTTCCACGTGGTAATTGGAACAGGTTGCAGCTTGGCAGTATTACACAGGAGGCTTGGTAAGGGGTAGGCTAGTGTGCGTGTAACTCTTTCTGGGTTGAATTCAGAGCATGAGCAGGTCAGGTGCGGTCTTAAATGGCTTTGCCTTTTTATATAGGCTGGTGTAATCCATCTGAGTTTGGTCAAATTAATCCTGATTTACACCGAGCATGAGTGAGATCAGAATTAGGTTTCTGGGCTTTTCGTGTTGGCTAATCCTTGTAGAACACTGAATCAGAGTGTGAACCCTGTGAAACTGGGGCAGCTTATTTTGAAGAACTTTAAGAATGTTTTTCATGTGTTCTAACAGGTGGCTTTTTTTATTTCTTCTTTTTTTTTTCGTGATTCAAGTAAAAGACCCGTGTTGGTTCTTCAGAATGATTCTCTCTACTCTCAGAGACGTCCTTACACCAATGAAGATGAGGCCTGGAAAACCTTTCTTGAAAATCCCCTTACAGCAGCTACCAAAGCTATGATGAGCATCAATGGGGATGAAGACAGTGCGGCTGCCCTGGGACTGCTGTATGATTACTACAAGGTAGATTGGCGTGGGTACGCTCTGGCAGCCAGAGGAGCCCTTGTTCCACCTGTGGGAAAGGTGTCATTTGCTAGAGGATTTTACAGAAGCTATGAATAGATCACGAGGACTTTAAATGATGTGGTTTTCCAAGGGAAAAAATTCCATGTCTCTCTTTCTGAAATCTGGTTTATTTTTAAGCTCAGTAAAATAAGATCCCCTGGACCTTAATGTAAAGGTTCGGTAGCACTTTGCTGCTTTTCAGCTTCCACAGCACTGTCTTTGCCTCTTGACCCTGGGCTCTGCAGAAGGCACCGAGTTATAGAAATAGTCATGAAGAATGACCCTTTGGTACTATATCCCTGTCTGAATGTGAATATACATGGAGAAAGAAACTTCTTTTGCTCACGTGGTGGACCGTTGGCTTTTGCTGGGGCTTTGTTGTGTTACCTTAGTCTCAGCTGATACTAAGGTATAACTACAGATTTTTGGTGGCATGTGAGGCAGAAGTGTCCACCTGAAGGAGTTGCTGTCTTTCTAACCCTCAGTGAGCTTCGGCTGCTGTAATCTGTTAATCCTTTGGCAATTGTGGTTCTCTTCCCCAGTGTTCATGGTCTTCTTGGAGACATGTGCCTTCGTAGTTGCTCACAGCTGAATTGAGCAGTCAAACAGATTCTGGTCCGCATGGGATGCATTTTGCTGAGCTTTCTTTCCTAAATACCTAAAGTATAAGCCAGGGTAGTTGTCTCCAGTCCAGGTCAGTAGAGACCAGCAGGCATTTCCAGGCAGGGAGGGGTCCTGCTTGTGTTAAGACGCCTGTGCTATGGTGGCCTGGCTTACTAGGTGGAGATGCCTGTTTTTTCTTTGCTGAGCATGCAGGAGTCTGACTTGGCTCTCGTGCCTGGCATTTTGGCTAGTGCCTTTCAGCAGTAGTGAGTGGAGTTGCCAGCCTCAGTATGTTCTTCAAGCACAAGGAGAGGTTGCCTGGTGCAGACAAAATCCTTGCCTGCCCTTTTTAAAAGTTGAACATATTTTATGTATCAAAATATTCTTGTAATGCTTAATATGGAGATTAACTCTCCACACACACACGGCAGAATGCCACGGACTCACTGATGTGGATGTTATTCAGCTAGTTTTGTGAGAAAACTGGCTTTCTGCTTTGTGCCTGTGCTTGCTATGCTTTTTGGGGGGGGAAAAAAAGAAGAAACAACAACATGCTTTCACTGGAACAATTTTAATCCACAAAATCAATTTTGATCTCTAAACCTGTAGATTACAAAAAGAACGTTGATGTTGATCCTTCACGCTCAGCAAAGCAGAAGAGATTTGCTGTACATAAATGCCTAATTCAGGGTTTCCTCTTATGTTTGGGTATCAGTGGGTGTACAGAAAAAAATCAGTGGAAGAACAGGTATGCTGCACACCTGGGTGAAGCAAAATAGTTAGAGGTTGAAAGATTTATTGTGGGCTGTTATGGAGTAATGTTGGAGAGATGATGTCTAGGCAGTTCTAGTACGCACCCTCTGCAATATTAAAGGCAGCTGATGAGATCACTTTTTGTATTTTAAAAAAAACCCAAACCAGCAAAACCAAACGACTTTCATTTCCTCCCATTTGACTACTGGGCTACCTTGATTGCTCAACTTTGGTTAATAAGGCCTTATAGGTAACAAATTTTGAGAAAAATCTATCATTTGGGAGCATTGGCCAAATGCAGCTTGGAAGACTCTTGTTTATCAGACTAGCTAGTGCTGGTCTCCCAGCAGTCTCCAGCTAGAGGTTCTCCAAATTTTGCTGGTTACCATAGAAAATCTAAAAATTCTGGTGTTGTTGGAGATTCATGGTTATGTGTAAGAATGAAGACTTAGTTTTCGCGTAGGGGCTGTTTAAAATAGTATGCTGTTCATGCAGGTATTCCATCAGCCTTCCAGTTAGCACTGAAGTGGTAATTCCCCATGCTGGACCCAAGCTGGCAAACAGAGGCAGGATCTGAACAGGCTTCAGCAAACGAAAGTGGTGGGAGTTCACTTGTCCATACACCAGAAGGTGTTTGCTTTGCTTGTTCAGGAGGTGTGTTGAGGATGGCAAAAGTCCTGAGCCCTATGTGTGGGTTGGCAGGGGAGCTTGTGTGGACTTGCTGTGTGGCTAAGGGGACCTGAGCACCATGGGCTTGTGCCAGCGGTTGCAAGAGCTGTTTGGGTTGCTGAGGCACTGGCTGTGTGCTCCATCCAAGGAACTGAGCCACCACAGCTCCAAGAGTTCACGGTTTATTTGCCTTGGCCTTGCAGGGCAGCCAGGAAAATGGGTGTACATGTGTGTGGATGAGGTGACTTGTGTGATCGGTGTTGTGTTTTCAGGGCAAATCATGTCCATGGCATAAAATACGAGGAGCAATATTGACCTGTGTTAAATCCAGAGCACTGGTTGTTACCTTTTGTTCATAAAGTATTTAATATAGCTTAAGCCAGTGTGTTGTGTGTGGCCACACACAAATATGAGCTGTAACATCCCAATATGCTTATTGGACCTAGTCCTCCACAAATCCCCTGGTGTCCAAGAAGAAAGGAGAGCCTTAAGTGGTCTTAGAGGGATGGCCTAGAGAGCATGTGTTCTTGGGGCGGTGGCTATGGAGCAGTGTCCTTTCACAAGCTTTGAGTTCATCCGGCAAACTGAACTCTGCCAGCCTGCAGAGGAGTAAACCTGCACTGCCAGCACAAAGCTTGGGAAATCTCCTCCTGGTCCTGCTTGCCCTGGTGCTGATGCTCCAGCCAAGGATGGATGGATGGCTTTCTGCACTGGTTTTCCCACCGCCTGGTGCTGACAGGAGCCCAGAGCTGACATAGCTGACCGAGTCAGCTGCAGGGAGATCCATGGGGCATCTCCTGGGGTGGGCCTGGCAGCCCCAAACCCTGCGAATACTGGTCAAGCTGTAATGCTAATAATGACTGGCCATCAGAGAGTAATGCTTTCTTAATTTGACCAAAAGGCTGTGTTTTGAGGAGATAATTTTTTTTTTGTTTGGGAGTAAGAATTAAATTATAGTATGTCTTAAATTTCCCAGGTTCCAAGGGAGAGGAGAGCTTCAACAGCTAAACCAGAGGTAGAACATCCTGAACAAGACCATAGCAAAAGGTATTATTTTTTATTATTGCTTCTCTGCTTATCTCTCTTCCCTCCTAGACCACCAAAGCTGCTGAAGGAAAGTAACTTGCTGCACTATTGTGTTGTGCTGGAAGAGAGAGATTGTTTGTTTTTACTCTGTACCCCAGATTCCTGTGTTGTCCCAGGATCAGCATGGGGATTGGAGAACAGTGTGGAGAGCTGAGGCTCAAACTGCTTCTTGTTGCCATCCATCTGCTTTTTGTGTACTAGTGTCATACAGTCAGCATAGCAAAAGCTGCTCTCTCAAACATTAGGCACAGTCTGGTAGCACAGGCACCCCTTCCTCAGGCTGTGGAGGTCACTGGTGACCCTTTTATTTTTGCATGAGGTTACTTCAGTTACTCTCTGCAGATGTTGCTCTCGGGTACCAGCAGCATTGCTGTTTCATGCATTGGGCCAGTAGAGAAGGACTTCAAAATGCTTGTAGTTTAATTTTGGGTTGGTATTGCTTGGACTTCCTGTGTATCCTCTGGAACTCCTTTCTTTCTTCCCCTTCCTGCCCTCCTTCTCTCAAGCAGAAAATGATACTGATTAAGTGAATATTACCAATGCAAAATTCACTCAAGCCAGGCTTCCACTCCTACCATCCTCTTTCTTTGGACAGATTAGAATGCTTTAAGGACCCGAGGTGAGGTTTTGTGGTCTGGCTGAGCTAAGTGAATGGCCTGTTTTTCAGAAGAGCAGTCTGGTTCCCACTGCTCCCCTTGTACCAGCTCTGGTCTTACAGTGACCCATCACCAAACAGGGAAAAAAAGGTGGCTTGTTCCAGCAGAACAAGCTGAACTGGCTCATCAGGGAGGCAGAGGAGCATCAGAACTGGTGCAAGGGAGCAGGCAGGACCACTTTGTGGGGAGGGAGAAAGGGAGGGCAAGCTGACTTAGTGGCTACTAGCTGTGAGGTCAGCTCAGCCACAGATCTCAGTGTTGTCCTGGTAGAAATGAGTGTGGTGGGGTGGAGAGTGGCAAGTTATGCAAACCACTCCCAGGAGTCTCAGTGTGGATCTTCTTGGGGGTTTGTGCATGAGAGAGGGGTGTAATTTTCCTATTAGTGCTTCTCGGGTGGTGCGCAGTCCTGGAGCAGAGGAGCAGCAACCTTGCTCTCAGTCCTTCTCCCTCTGCCAAAGGAGTTCCATGGAGCCTGTGTGTGCCGATGTGTGGCAGGAAGGGTCTCGAAGCACTTAGTTTTGGACTGCTGTTTTCTGAGCATTTAGGATCTGGGCTGTGAACCCTCACCCCTTGCTCCAGGGTAATTCATCTCCAAGGTGGGCTGGTTAGCAGTGGGTGAGGAGTTTTTGGTTTTTAATGAGTTTCTGAGCTTTTCAGGTTAGGATTGAGCTGTTCTGCACAAGTAGGAGAGTTGGTGTCAGCTATCCTTGTCTAAAAGGCTGAGAAGTATTTCTAGCTCTTGTTTAATGAGAAAATAAACTTATGCATGATTTCTTTTTGCCCTTTTTAGGAACAGCATCCCAAATGTGACAGAACAGTCGCTCGTTTCTGCTGGAGAAAACAGAGTCCAGGTTCTGAAAAATGTGCCTTTCAATATTGTCCTTCCACACACCCCCCAGATGGGCATGGACAAGCGAGGCCACCTCACAACCCCTGACACGACAGTCACTGTTTCGATTGCCACGATGCCCACCCATTCCATCAAAACGGAGACGCAGCCCCACGGCTTTGCCGTGGGCATCCCACCAAGTGTCTACCACCCTGAGCCCCCTGAGCGAGTGGTGGTCTTTGACAGGAACCTCAATCCTGACCAGTTCAGTTCCAACACCCAACCCCAGAACTCCCAGAGGCGAACACCAGACTCCACCTTCTCGGAGACTTTCAAGGAGGGCGTGCAAGAGGTACCAAGACAGGCAGTTGCCCTGTGTGTGTCTGTGTGTGTGTGCATGCGCACGTCTTGATCTGGACGGAGAGATCCAGTTCCATCCTTAACTGTTCTTGTTACATGAGTCAGAAATCTCTCCAGTGGTTTAGGAATAGAAGACTTTCTCAGAAAGGTGCATAAGTATAACTTAAAATAAAACCTTCACAATGTGATATCATTGTCAAAAGCAAATGACTAATCTTACCGGTGACAGTGGCTTTGGCTTGAATGCTGTGGAAATGGTTATCTTGATCCACAGCACTGATCCAGGTTTTGCAAGAGTTTAGCACTCTGGTGTCTTTGCAGATACCAAACTGAAGTGACTATGTCTGTAAGCTTCCTTACTGCCAGTTTCTAGGTGTGGTGTGTATCAGTGGAAAACAGTTGGATTATGTAGGGGCCTTGAGTGAGAGTTAAACCTGGATGAAAATCTGTGATGTTTGTTTTATGGTACCAACTGAAAACAACAGTATTACTGTATTTGATTTTTAAGCCAAACCTTAAAGAGCTCTGTAGCTATGCCCTTTCTGTGAGATTTGGGAAAGCTTTAAAATGTTTCCCTAAGCTGACTCAGAAGGTTTGTCAGATGTTGTTCTTAGTTGACACCCAGAAGTTTTGGATGAAAACACTGCTCAAGTGCTCTGTTTGTACAGACCAAAAATCAGTTGTTATCTGATGATCATTTTGCTTCCCAGAAGTTCTGTAGTATAATGAGTATTGGTTTAATCTTGACTTTTCTTGTTGCTATTGCGTTAATTGTTGTATTTTGTTTTGTGTCTGCTCCAGGTTTTCTTTCCTACTGAACTGAATCTGCGAATGGCCAACATGAATTCAGAAGATTATGTTTTTGACAGCATTTCTGGGTAATGCTTTAAGGCCCCCATTTGCCCATATCCTCCTATTCTCTTACAGTTGTCCACAAGCAAACAGTACAGCTCATGCCATTCTGTACCAAGTCTCAGTCAGATGCTGGAGGGGCTGTGGATCTCAAAACCACAATGCTTTCTGCTCATTTGAATTTCACAGCTGAAAATCCTACCTTTGTCTTTAAAGAAAACTACTTTCAGGAAAACTACTTGCAGGGTTGGAAATACACCCAGCTTCGGTCACTGTCCTTGCACCAGCGCCCTGTCCCATGGGAAGGAGCAGTGCTGTCTGTCAGCTTTTTGGTGGTCTGGGAGTTTGCTTCCAGCTGTGTCCCTCTTCCTGGTCAGTTTGTCTTGCTCTCTCTCTGCTGGAAATCTACAGGAGAAATAGGAGCTCATCTGAATTCCAAGGGAGGGAAGCAAATTATTTGTTTGATTAGTTGCAGTTGACCAAGAGGGCCATGGCCACTGAATAGCTTATTAGCTTGTGAATTTAATTAAATTGCTAATAGATACTTTTCTATGCCATGAGAGCAGCTTGCTGCTCTCAGCCTGAATAGGGACCTTCCAGTCTTGCCTGCTGATGTGTCTTGGGATTTAGCTTGCCAAGAACTTCTCTTAAATGTTCATTCATGAAGGAAATGGTTGAAAAAGGGGCTAATCCTGTTTTCCAACTTCCTTGCCTGTTGATGGCTTAATGAGTCAACTAACGACTTTGGAATTTCTCCAAATTAAATGTGGAATGTTTAGTTGGCTTTCCAGGAAAATGCCTTAGCAATCACTACCCTCTCTGCTCTATAGGAATAACTTTGAATACACTCTGGAAGCCTCCAAGTCCCTCCGACAGAAGCCTGGGGACAGCACAATGACTTACTTGAACAAAGGTCAATTTTACCCCATCACGCTGAAAGAAGTCAGCAGCAGTGAAGGAATCCATCACCCCATCAGTAAAGTCCGAGTGAGTGGCCGCTCTTGTGGTTTCTTGGGAAAGAGGGTGTGTACAGTGGTGGCCTTAAACTCTCCCAAAGTGCAGTAATCTAAACCAGAGCATCAGCACCGAAGCCAACTTACCAGTGTTCTTACGTCAACATTCGTTCCTTTGCTGTCCACCTACTTCCAGACCAACCCATCCTGGCTCAGTCTGTTAAGAAGCGGTGTCAGCACTTGTGTAAAGGTGATGCAACACCTGGAATGAGATCCTTGAATTCTACTTAGGAGAGCAGCTCTGTTCATCTCTGTTTATGACCCAGAAAGTGATGCTGTCTGCCTTCCAGTTTGGCAGCAGTGTGACAGATACACTGTAATGCCTCAAGTGGGAAAGCCTAAAGCAGAAAACTTGATACCACTGAGAACTTCCAAATGTACTCTCTGGCCTTTTATCTTTTACATTTTTGTGTTTTTTGTTTTTATTCCCCCCCCTCTTCAGAGTGTCATTATGGTTGTGTTTGCTGAAGACAAAACAAGGGAAGATCAGCTCAGGCACTGGAAATACTGGCACTCAAGACAGCACACGGCCAAACAAAGATGCATTGACATAGGTAAGGAACACTCTCATTGCTGATGTCAAACCTCATGCCTAATTCCTTGGCAAGGTTTGGTTTTCTGCTAAAGCTCTGTTATTTTAAGGAACACTCTCTGCTATCTATGGGTTTGCTGAAAGCCCAGAGAGAGCTTTTGATTGCTTGGAGCTAATGCAGTTTTTAGGACTCTTTAAAGAAGCTGATCTTTGGAGGATTTTGGTTGGTGGACTTCAGGGTTTTGTATTAGGAGATCTAACACACCCTTCAAAAGAACAGTTGCTTTGGCATATCCTGGTGTTTGCAGCTAAATCACAGCTTGTAGTCTCAGTGTCTGTCCTAAATATTGTGTTTCTTCAAAGGACAAGATCCTCATAGGAATACCTCAACGCTAATGATCCTCCTTCCCACAACTTTGCTCACAACTGGTCTTTGGTACATGTAAAAAAAGAAAACACTGCAAATTTCCACTTGCCTCCAGACAAGGCTGGGGCTGGCTGACTTCCAGCCTTCTCTGGCTGAAGGCTGGGTTGTACTCCTCGTCCCTTCCTTCTGTGAATCAAAGCAGGGATTAATCACTTGGCACTTGAAGCAGACGCGCATGCAAATCTTTGTTTGTTATTGAAGGAGTTTTATTGAGAGCTTATGTCCTTGCTGTACAGGGTAGAGTTTCCCTGCACATAGCAGGTTATGGCACAGAACACCTGATATTTGGGATGTCTTCCTTTCTCACTGGAGTTTCTAGTTTAGAATTTCTGCAAGTCCCATTTTCTTCCTTCCTCATGTTTGTTGGGGTTTTTTTGTACAAGAATCATTTCCAGGCTTTTTAATGATCCATTCCTAAGAACAGTTCAGCTTCCTTTGCTGAAGAGTTGCAGTTTCTGGCTGCTTTGTGTGGTTAAGAACTTTACGTGGTATCTCTTCTTCCTCTCCCTCATAAATCCTTCTTTCTAACAGCTGACTACAAGGAAAGCTTTAACACCATCAGTAACATCGAGGAGATCGCGTACAACGCCATATCCTTCACTTGGGACATCAACGAGGAAGCGAAGGTATGTGACCACGATTATATTTCCTGTCCTTTTAGCAGATTCAGGGGCTGGGGGAGGGGAAGGGTGTGTGGCCTACCTGGTGATTAGCATGTAACAAGTTTGTTTACGCTCTTACATTAGGCAAAACCTTCTGGCTATTTCTTAAGAGAGTTTGGATGTGCAACTTGGAGAGCTCTGCAACTGCTTTAAGGTTCTTGGCAGAACTGCCTGCCTGACAGACAAGTACTGACAAAAGGAAGCACTGAGCGTTTCCAGAGCTGATGAAGTGGTGCGGGAGGTGTGATGGAGCATAGCTGGGCTTGGCAGTGAGCACAGCCTCCTGAAGGATCCCTGTGGGAGGCGGGGGGCAGCTTCTGAGGGAGTTAAGGCTGTAGCAATGGGCTTGCCTTCAGCAGAAGAGGGAGTAGCAGCTGCCTCTGAGCTCCCAAAGCATGCATTGCTTAAACCACAGGTCCCAACTCCCAGTGACCTATTTCAAAGTAGAGCAGCCTCCTGGTGAACCCTGGTTTGATCTTTTCTCAGAACTGTGGGCACTGTGGCAGGTGTGTAGGTATGGGCAGCATCCCTAGCTAGTAGCTAACTGCAGCTGTTTGAGCCACTCCAGCTTTTGGAAAAGGTGCAAGGACAGCAGGTCAGAGAGTTAACTCAGTTCTAAAGGTATTTCCCACCAGTTTGTTGCTGGAGTCAAAGAGCAGAAGTTTTCTTTAGATAGTTTCATTACTGCTTGGATTTTCGTGAAAAATTGGAAACGGTTTCCTTCAATTTTTGGAGACTGGCTGTTCCTTTGCAGGTATGTTATGTGCTAGTCACAAGCATCATGGGGAAAGCTACTGATGGTTGTAGAGTGCCATGTCTAGGGAGAGCCTGGCTTGGGGGACATGGGACTCTCAGCAGAGAGCACAGGTCTTTCTCTGGAGCAGTGTGTGCCAGTGTGCTCTGCAGGAGGAACAAGGACTGGTGTCACTGCACACAGCTTGCTCTCACCACAAGCTTTGCTCGGTGCTGCACAACAACTGTGGAGAAAAGGTTGTATGGGGACTGCTGTTGAGTTTCAGCTCTGTGGGAGATGTTTAGGATGCTTGGCAGACAGCAGTGAGGAGCTGTGTGTGCTGCTGCTGAGAGTGCTGCCTTGCACCATGTTTGACATTGCTTGTGAAGCTGATGTTGGGTGCCAGGCTTCCCTGTTCACCAGGTGTGGCTTCAGTCAGGTTGAGAGGGCTAGCAGGGAGGGCCTTACCTGCTGGAGAATGCTAAAAGGCTGACATGATTTCTGAAACATGAAGCACTTCACTATGTGAACAAGCAGATGATGCTTCAGAAGGGCTGTCAAAAGGAGTCAGTAAGTATTCCCCAAGTGTTATCCTGCTGCTATAGCCAGTCAGACATTTAACAAACCTGGGTAATCAGTGTGTACAAGGTACACAGAGGCTTAGGATTTGCACACAGGGGTGGATCATGGAGACAGAGCAATTCAAGTCCTTGGGGAGCTGGAAGCACTTTCTGCAGCTGCCTCTCTACTGGCTGAGCCATTCTGCAGCAGTAGGGATGGGTCACTAACCCAGGAGCAGGGCTTAGAGATGGTGCTGAGAACCCTGTGGCTGCCCCAAGGAAAACCATCCCTTCCTACCAGGTAGTTATTGCCCAGTCACTCTACAGACCCCTGAATGAGAAGTTTCAGTCTATCGTATAGCATCTTGGAAAGTTCTAAGGACCCTCATGGTGATACTTCACCTCAGGACTGAACTTCATGGGATGAAGTGATGTGGGGGGGTGTGAGGCAGACTGTTTTTGTACCTAGAGAGGCAAATTTTCTTCCAGATTCACAATCTTAGTGTGTGAGATCCATATACTGTGAGTACTGGTTTGTATGAACCTGCAGAGGAGACTGTTGATACCAAATGTGCAAGCCTTGGCTCCTGGTATCAGAATCATATTAAGATAAAAATAGTCTCGACTTCAGTGTTTAAAGAATTGGCATTTTTAGCAAGTGCTCTCTGTGTTTAAGTGTCTGTTTAACTTCAGTATTTTTTTTCCCTGAGTGGATGTGTTTTGTCAATGGTTGAATTTCTCACTAGTAGAGCTGCAGTTCTTTCTCAACTTCTGTGATCTTATCAGGAGATGTCTGAGCCAATTTCAACAATTTTTATTGCATGGTTCATTTACCTTGCATGCTCTCGCTCTCTCCTTTCCCTGCCCTGCTGTCCCCCCAACAGTAGTCTTAAAGTGTATGAAGAGAGCAAGGATTAGACAGAGCTGAGTTTCTAATGCTGCAGAAAGTCCTTCACAGTAATAAATACAGTGTTTTATGTTTAATAACAGCAGAAGTACTACATAGATGGTGTGTTTAACCAGCCAGCAAGCCTTGATTATTAGAAATTTGCTTCCTGAGCCCTGGAGTTACCTGGACCAGAGCCAGGGGATTCTTCTGGGCTTGCTGCTTCTCCTGTTTTCCCCTTGCTTTTGCTTCCAGTTTGCTGTGGGAATGATTTGATCCCAGTGTCAAGCAGCATTGCAGCAGTGTCAAGTGGGAGGTGATGAGGCTCTGTCTGGGATTTCTGATGTAGTTATTCATTTAAGCACCCAGGACTCTGGGTGTGTGTCATACTTAATGTAAAAGCATATTATCTCAAGGAATTGCCCCTAGCAGCTCTGGGACCAAGTTCTTGCCTTCTTGTGGGCATGTGGAGGGATATTGCGCCTCTGCCACTGTGTCTGTTCAGGAGGGTGTCACCTGCCAGACAGAGTGCTTTGCCAGTCCCCTTAGGGCACTATGGGGATTTAGGAAACTACACCTTTCTGGTGAAGAAATGCTCCTTTCACACAGTGAGTCATGTGCTTCCTCTGTAGCAAGGAAAATGTGTGGATTTTGCAGCTGTGGAGTTGTAGGATGGAAAAAAGAAGTTTGAGATGCCCTCAGCAACAAGTATTTCCCATTTGCCAGTTCCATTGTGCTGGGAGAGCTGAGAGCAAGGCCAGGGCTTTGGTCACTGGATGCATCGGACGTGCCTGGCTCTGCAGTGATGAGATTGTCACACAGCTGGCTGCGTTGGTGTGCTGTTTGTGAGCCCATGGGTGTAGAAACCAGGAGGATTTCATGCATGACAGACGCTTCCCACTCTGGGACCCAGACCGTGTCCATGGATTTCAGAGCAAATTTACTTCTCTGGCAGCTCCCCTCTGCCCTCTTCTGTTGTTTTGGGACATCACAGCATCTGCTGGAAGCAGCTGCTTCATGGAAGAGGCTGGGTTAAGTATTTTCTGACCTTTGCAAGAGTGTGTTCAAGCTGGAAAAGGGCCCAGGATCCAAAACCTCTGGTGAAGGAAGCTGAGGGTGGGGGGAGGAAGGCCAGGCTATGAGAGGAGAAGCACTGCCCTGAAGTGGTGCTTTTGAGATTAAAATGAGAGCGAGGTTCAGGGTTAGAAAGATGGTCAGGAAACACTGTGGAGTGCTGAAGTGGTAATTCAGATGGGCTTTCAGGTGTCTGTGTTAGGGGTGAGGTCTGACCCCATCACCTCACAGACCAGGGAAGGGGAATAATTGGATGAGGAGACAATCATGCTTTGTGAGAAGGAAAGGGAAGATGGTGAACTGGAAAATTAGTTTTAGATGAACTAGTGAGTTGTTGAATGGGATATTTAAGAAAGCCAGTGTAGCTGCTCAGTCAGGAACCATCTTGCTTAGGTGGAAGCGTGATTCAATGAGTCTGACAAAGATGTGTAGCTGATACTCACTTGCACGCAACAGGTAATGCTGGAGTTACCCTGAGGCTTGTGGAGACTTCAAACAGTTTCCCACCCCATCCTGGATGTCTGCCGTGTTGGGCAGACAGTCGAGGTGGGGTTCTTCTCCTGCAAAGAAGCTTTTAAATGTCTGAGCACATGCTCGTCATCTTTCACATCTCTGACTTCATTAGGGACAGGGTGTCTAGAGCTGGGATGGAGCTTTCTCTGGAGGTGCCTGCCCCTTGTTGTTGACTGAGCAGGCTTGGCCATCTTTAAAATCAGGATTTTAAAGGTAGGGAAGAGAAGTTGTGTCCTTGCAGCCCTTTTTGTGTCTTCAACCTCTATGTCAGTCAGAAGCGTTTATAGGTTCAGATCATGAGTTTTTGAGGTTGGGAGCCATCTATTCCCAGGTACAACACGCCTAGTTCCCCATTACAGGTCTTTTAATGAAAATTGCCATTATGTGCACAGTTAAATGCACATTTCATGCTGCTCTTCATACTGTTGGCTGTTGTCCTGTTACCTCTGTTGTGTTACCCGTTAGGCTGCAAAGCAAATTCTCTGTCCCTTAACTCTGGCCTGGGGACATGGCTTGCTCTCAGGTCAGTGGCAGTTGAACAATCTGGACAGGTTGGTTTCCCCAGGGTTAACTGGCTTTGCTGGATCCTGCTTTGCACAAATCTTGTCTGAGCTCCTGCCCTGTGGAGCAGGAGGGTTGGGGCCTCCTGTCTGAACAGAGTGAGTTGTGTGCACGGTGATTGCGAGATCCTCCTTGCCCTGTTTTTGTAGCTCTAGCAGTGAAAGGACCCTGCTGTTGTGCTGGGGCACCCCTTCAGTGCTTCCCAATGGGTTTCTTCTGAAACACAGCATTGCTTCCAGCAGCTCCCAGAAAAGGGCCCCCGTGGAGGTCTTCTGTCTGGCTTGCTTAAGGCTGGATGGTGGGACTGTAGCCAAAAATGATGTCACTGCACATTAAGGGTTCTATTGTCCTCCTACTCCTTCCCTCCAAAAAAAAGGCATTGTAAGGCAGATGCTCTGTGTGAAAAGACCCTTTCTACTAAGAAGGGTGTGAGCGTAACAAGCATTTTGAGCTGGAGAATATCATGATAGAGCTTCTCGCTGCCTTTTCACCAAGGGAAAGTGCTGTATTATCTCTTAAGTGATGCCCTGAATGACAGAACAATTAATCAATGCTTCCTTTTTTTTTGTCCAGGAAAGAGTTGAATGGTCCTATATTACAGTAATTTGCGTCTAATTTGGGATGGCTTTTTGAAATAGCAAATTGGGCAATAAGGGTGGTCTTCTTGGCGTATCCTCGAGTGTCTTGGCAGGATTTTTTTGTTCAGATGAGCTCAGTTTTCGGAGAGGGTGGATCTCCTGCTACAACTTGAAGTGAGGCTGGGCTGATTTATTTTAAGAGTTTTTCCTAGTGTAATCCTCTCTTGGTGTTCACTGTAGGAAGAATTTCAACTTTTTTGATTGATGAATATTGCATACATTTATATGGATGCCATTGTAATGAAGCAGCAGTCATATGCCTCATTAAAGAAGGTGTTGCCACCTTCAGCAGCATTGAGGAGGTACAGGTTTGGCTAGTTGGAAATGAAACTATGAAATGTGATGAGTCAAACATACTTAAAGGGAAGAGATTGGTGTGAAGCCAAGGCTGCAGACCACAAATACTTTGAGGCACAAGTACACACAGCCTTTGGAGCAGTGACATAGGAAAGTCATAGCAAGTATTGCTTACCTGCCTCTTAACACAGACCTCTCCCTGCCCTGTCATGGGTTTTCTGAAAAACAGGCATATGGTTTTAAGCATTGTCAACTCTAATCAAGTTTTCAGCTCAGTGTATTTCTTCAGAACTTTATGTCCCAAGTTCTGCCACTCTCTGGTCCTTCCAACTACGGGGCTTATGGTGTATTTCCTAAAGCTGACTGAAAAATCTCCTTATTAGCTTCTCTATAGAGAAAATTAGGAGGAAAATTAGGGTGATTTTTTTTTCTTTTCTTTTCTCCTCTTTCCTTTAATACCTGATGGCAACTCTTCAGCCATTTTTGTGCTTTTGTAGACTTGATTCTTGGTTTTGTCAGGTTTTTTTTTCTTTGTTTGTTTTTTAGGGGGCTTTTTGTGGTAATGGTGGTTTGGGAGGGTTGGTTGGCTTTCTGTGGGGTTTTTTGTTTGGTTGGTTGTTTTTTTCTTTTCTCTTCCATATTGCCACTTTTTTGCCAAACTACTGCTTCTACTTTCTTTCCAACTAACCTAACAAAACCTGGCCCCACACCTTTATCTTATCAAAGCATGGGGTGGGAGGAAGCATCAGTATGACTGGGAACCTCTATCCCCAGGTTTCCCACATGTTGTGAGCGGAGACATTGCTATATTTCCTTGCCTTGCAACAGGTTGGAATAACAATCAGCTTGGTTCTTTGTGAGCAAGAATATGTATTTTCCTTTCATTACCATGCATTTTTGTTTTGTTGGTGGGGTGAACTTGCTAGGAGGACGTTCTCTTATCTGGAGCTGGGTCGTATTTCCTTCCCACTTGTCATTCCTTGGTGTGGTGTGGGACCCAGGGTGGGCTCTGTGTCAGTCACCCAGATTGGGCTTGGTGGGTTTGAATGCAAACTAACTTCCCTGAGCTGCGAGCAGGATGGTTCTGGGTCTGACTGAGTGGAGCTAGAACAGATGCAGCCCTATTGCACATCTGCCAGACAAGCCTTATTTGGAGTGTCCGATCCCAAAGGCAGGAGGCGGATGAGGAGCCCACAGGTGCATGAATTGCCCAATTTTTTTATCGCTTTCTCCTGGCTCACCTCCTGCTGATGCAAAACCTGTGGTGCATGTGGGAGGTGAAGAAACGAATGTGAGAGCAGTAAGATGAGGCACCTCTCAGGTGATCTGTACCCAAGTGTGGGTTTGGGTTTTTTGTCTTTTAAAGACAGAAGAGTCTTCCCAGCATTGCTTTTCTAGGACATGCCTTCACGGGTGTGTGCAGGCAGACCTGTGCTTGCCCTGCCTGCACTCCAAGCTCCCTGGCTCTGACCTAGAGCCAATCCTGGAAGCCACATAGCTGGATTGGCACAAGGCAGTGCCCAGGCTGACAGCTCTGCCTCTTGGAAGGGCTTGGAACTGTGCTGGTGTAATTTAGAAGGGTTTTTGACTGGAGATGTTTTGTATCCAGCTAGTTCACAGCATAGATGAAACATATGTGGACAAATGTTTAGAAAAGACCCTTTATTTTTTACTTTTATGTTTATATTTGTCCAAGCATTTAGAGAAACCATATGCTTTCAGCTGTCAGCATTGAAATAACCAACTTTGAGCTTCTGGGTAACTTTTTTTTACAGGATGGGGAGACACTGCCTTTGTGTCAGGGAAATGGTCTCAGGACCCACTGGAATCCCTTTGTCTGCTGTGTTTTGGGCAGAACATTGAAATTATCTAGCCAGGGTCAAGAAAAACAATATCCAACTGCATTCCCTGGAAGGAAGCTCATCGCAGTTTAACATGTCTCTGGTTGTTGTATTGTAGGCTCCAAACTCTGTATTCCTTACAAACACAGTAATCCAAAATGAAAAGCAACCTGACAATTTCAAGTTGAATATAACATAGACAATATAATACAAGTTGAACATAGCATAGGCTGGAGCTTCTGTGAAGACAGGCTGGAGAGATGGGGTTGTACAGCCTGGAGAAGAGACGTCTCTGGGGAGACCTTAGGGCACCTTCCAGTACCTAAAGGAGACCAGAAGGAAAGCTGGAGAGGGACTTCTTACAGGGTCTTGTAGTGATATAGAGAAAGGGGGAATGGCTTTAAACTGACAGATTTAGATTAGATATTAGGAAGAAATGCTTTACTGTGAGGGACTAGAACAGGTTGCCCAGAGAAGTTGTGGATGTCCCATCCCTGGGTGTCTTCAAGGCCAGGTTTGATGGGGTTTTGAGCAAGCTGATCTAGTAGAAAGTGTCCCTGCCCATGGCAGGGGGATTGGACTTCGTGATCTTTAGGGTCACTTCAACTCAAGCTGTTCTGTGGTTAAAATGAGTGGCTTTTGCCTACTTGTGTTAGAAAAGTTAAAGTTTCTATCTGAATTCTCAGTAGAGAAAGAAATATCCAATGGACTTGGATTGGTGAGTAATCTCTTAATCTTTTGGGTACAAAAATATAACAGAGCAGAAATAGGAGAAGGTGAATACAACTTACCTGTCTTCTCTTGAAAGCCATGTGGAGCAAGGTGGTCAGACTGGAAAAAGTCCCAAGTCTGCCTGTGTAGGGCCTTATCCAGAAGGATGTACAGGACTTTGCACAATAGTCTGACCCAAGCCTGTGTTTGGGGACCGGTCAGAGCTCATGGTGTGCTTGTACCCAGTGGAGTTGCTCACCATTACCCATGGCAGCCCCAGGTGTCACTGGTGTGTATTTACGTACCGCTGTGCGTAAGTAACTGTGCTCTGCAATGAGTCAGATGAGGCTGTACAAGGTGACATTTCGTCTAAAGCTGCTGCATATGTAGCCTTTGGACTAATCAAAATTGCTGGTGCTTTTTGTGTGACAAAGAGTATGGCGTCCAAGATAAACCGAGGAGAAGAGATCTGGGTATGCAAGCCTTCATTTAAAAAAGGCATCTTTCATCTCGCTGACAGTGAGGTTCCTGCAGCGCTTTGATTGCCCTTTAATTATGCCTGTTTTTCCTGGTTTGTTTGAAAGGCAGATCTTGTTAGAAAAAGGTGCTGTGTGGAAAGAACTTGGCTGTCTCTGCTGCCCTTCCTTGAGGGCACACAGCAGAGCTGTCGGATTAATTTTTTTTTCTGCATTATTAAAATGGAAGATTGTTTCTTGTAGATTTGAACGTAGACACGGTGTTTTCCTCCCGACTTAGGTGAGGAGGGACGTGAGGGGTCAGGTGGTTAAAGCAGGCTGGGAAGTCATGAGGTCTGACTTCTTCCCACGTCAACTTCCAGCATGATCCCAGAGGAGGTGCTTTAATCCTTCTGCCTTCGGTCTTTTGTTGTGTGCAGCTGGGCCACTGCTCATCTGCCCAAAAGGCTGCAGGATCCCAGCCTGGCGTTGGGGAAAGGAGACTCTAGTGTGTGTTTGGGTGAATGCTAGGTGTGGGGGTTTAGCAGTTCATACCGGCTCACACTTTTTGTGCTGTTTAGTGTTTCATCTGAGACCCCACCTTTGTGGAGCCATTTGTCTCAGTGAGTATCTTGGCTTGCGTGAGCAAGAGTTAGAAAAAGAATGGAAAAAAATTAACAAAAAGGAAAAGAAAAATAAAACCTGAGTTGGTTGGAGAGAAAAGCCTAGATATATAATTCAAATATAGACTAAAGGCTTAACTGCCAAGCAAGCAAAACAACTTGAGAACAGGTTTCTAATCCCTTTAGAAATCTCAGTTTTAAAGAAAATCTGGGTAACTTTTGAGAGCTTTACTCATGTTTGTAAGTGCCCAGGCTTGACAGTGCTCTATTTTTAAGTGCTGTCTTTATGTTGAATCTTGAGAGGCAAGATGAGAATTTTTTTTTTAAAGTAACAACAAATCTTAATATAGCTGAGAATGCGGAACTGCCCTTAAAAAAATAGGTTGAACACATGAAAAGGAATCTTGCTCAGCAGGCTGAAGATGCAGAGCAACTTCTGTGGTTATGTTTTTCTTTCTTCTGGCAATTTTGGGGTGGGGATGTAGCTGGCGCAGCCACTTTGCCTTATGTTCCTTTTAGAATGCAAGTCAAATCTTCCTGAACAAAAAGCACCTGGCTGAAACTGTTTTAGCCCAAACTGGAAAAGCTATTTGCTAAAACTCTTGTTTTGTGAAACTTGAGGCAACCTGAAGTTGCTCAAAAATAGGAGTTACAGGATGAGTAGGGAGAAGTATACGGTCCTTTTGTATTGGCTCAGTACAAACAGAAGACAGGCTGGTGGCTGCCTGTTGCTTCAGAGAGGTGATTAGGTTTTAGTTGTCATCTCCCGCCTAGAGTCCTGAAGACTTAAATAGTATGAAAATGAAGTCAGCTGCTTAAAGCCAAAGCTAATCAAATGAGGAGACTCTAATGCAGGAGGATGATCGTTGTCATCTGACAGGCAATCCTAAATTCCCATGGGATACGCATGTGGCTCTACTGTAGTAACATGCATCTGTCATGCTGAGACTCTTCAGCCTTCAGCCCGGTGTGGTGCATGGGCTTTGTGTGGCTGGTAAGCCAAAAAGACTGAAAACAGACCTGAAGTCTCCAAAGAGAAGTGAGAACACATGCTGGAGAACTGGTGACTGGTGTTCAGCACTGAGTCTGCTGGTGTCCAGTGGTGTGAAACTCAATTGAGGGATTTCACAGACATTTTGAGGTGGTGGTGGACCTGCTGACATGGTTGCTTGGGCATGTTTTCCTTAAAGAATGAAGTAATTTTTTCATACAGAAATGAGTTATGTATGAATATTCAGTGTAGGTAAATTTAGAAGTTAAATTTAAAATGTAAAAATATGCAAACACCAGAACTGAGGGTCTTTTAAAAAACAAAACCCCTACTCAGGGAACGCAATTATTCAGGCTGTGCATACATCTGATTGCCTAGCTCCTAAGCCGGTGAGAGCAGCTCTTCAAACTCCTTGAAGCTTGCCCCCAGGGGTGTGCCAGTGCTGCAGGCCAAATGCCCTTGTAAAGCCAAAGGTAGCCAAAAGGGAAGCGGGGTGGATAAAAGCTGGCAAAGCCATCCTTTGAGTTAGTCTGGGGAAGAGTGAGAAGAGCTTCTTTTAAAATAATTTTCCTGGCTGTGATTTGAGATGTATTTAACGCTTTCACAAAAATTTGTCATGGAACAGCACAGGTTTGGGAGGAGAGAAGTCACTTAATTGCACTATTCTTCTTCCCTGCCCTGTCTTTTTATACAGCAAAAAGATGGAAGAAACATCCATGGTGGGGAAAAAACAATTACTTTATAATGCTAATCTGTTGATAGATACAAAATTTCCATTTCCCCTCTTTTGTTAACACTGGTAAAGAGTGTTGCAGAACCTGTGCAAAGAGGACCATGATAAGCTGCGCTCAGCAAAACCAAAGCCCGTATAAGCTCTTCCAAGCCTGGCGTGAGCCTTTGCAGCTCCGGGAGGTGGCACCAGCTCACTGCGGAGGCTCGAATGGCGCTTCCCGGCAGCACCACCATCACTGAGCCATCGGGTCGTGGGATGGTGCTGCTGCAAGATCTCTGGGAAGGTGTTTCTGGCCCCCAAGGCTTTTGATTATTTTGTGAAGCAGTGAGTTCCCAGCCTTTATTCTTGAGGCAGAGAGGAGAGGAGTCATTGCAGATCTTGGTGGCTCGTAAATTCCTGATAATTAATCCTTGCAGCTTCTTCTGAGAGATACTGGTAGTGGGCATTGTGCCTGTAGAAAAGCCTGGCATGCTGCAAGCCCATGTTCTGGACACAAAATACTCTGGTCTATCTGTTCATACCCACATAAGGACATTTCTTCCTTCTCTTAAGCAGCATTGGACTTGTTCTCTGCCTGCATGTGTGTTTTGGCTTCTTTGGTTTTTCTTCGTTTTTTAGACCATTTTGAAAATTAAATTAAATATGTTCAAAATCACAGTTAATTTCCCCTGTAATTAAGTTTTTTATAAGAATAATGCAAATATTTCTCTTTCCCTTTCAGTCTGAATGTTAACAGGATATTGCAGGTCTTACTGAGGAATATTCAAAGTAGTGTTCAACTTCTTGGTATGAAGCCCAGAAACTTTTACTGAAAAAATGGCTTTATTCCTGTGTTTAAAGATAACATGTTGCCTAATATTTTTTAAAAGCTTTTAATAACAATTACAAAAGACAACATAAAACCCAAGTAGTTTCAAGCATAAGCTGTGGTAGCAGCAGCTTATGTTAAAACTCAGGAAAAGATTTGTTTTAACTTGCCCAAAGTAGCATAAATTTTTCAAAGCGTAGTTGTGTCCTTACCAGGGTGATGAACACTGAGCAGTGAGGATTGAGTATAGGAGGATTCCTTCTGCTAAAAATTTGATCATATTTGAGATTTCTTGGGTGGAAAAATCTGGGAAAGATGGGTGGAGTCTCCCTAAAGTTTGGAGAGTTTGTTGAAATCTATTCAGGGCAAAGTGGCTTTGTTCCCTCTAATGGCTTATATAAAGACTTAAGAATGTTGTGGTGCTTGTGGATTTTACCTGATATCTCAGAAGAAAGAAGGTCCTGCTTGTAGTGGCAAGGACCAGCATTTAGGTCTCAGCAGTCACAGAGTAGTCCCTTAGTGGTCGGCCAGGAGTCCGTGTGTCACTACTGATGGTTCTGCTTTCTTCTTCTGCAGGTTTTCATTTCTGTGAACTGCCTCAGCACAGATTTCTCCTCTCAGAAGGGAGTTAAAGGCCTGCCCCTGAATCTTCAGATTGACACCTACAGCTACAATAACAGGAGCAACAAACCTGTCCACAGAGCCTACTGCCAAATTAAAGTCTTCTGCGACAAGGTAAGGTTGGGTCACTGTGCTAGTGACCGTTTGGGAAAGGCTGTTCCACAGCTTAGCAGCTTTTTTTTTTCTCCCACTAATTCTGTCACTTGCTATTTTGACTCAGTGAAAAGTCCTGTCTGTGTCTAGCCCTTGCAAGGGAAAAATTTAAACCCCTTCTACTTGGCTCATAGATGTTGTGATGACCTCAGATAAATTTGCTGCTTTCAAAATGCTGGAGTGCTGAGAAGTGTTCCTGAGCATTGACTTTGGAGAAAGGTCAGTCAGTGGCAGATTTACACTGGGAAGTCCTGTGGAGTGCCTTCAATAGGAGAAATCATTGCCAATGACTGGAGCAAGAGAAGGCTTGCCTTTTT
This sequence comes from Cephalopterus ornatus, assembly GCA_013396775.1. Taxonomy (NCBI): domain Eukaryota; kingdom Metazoa; phylum Chordata; class Aves; order Passeriformes; family Cotingidae; genus Cephalopterus; species Cephalopterus ornatus. The sequence continues at coordinate 47,677 of VZRE01002350.1, forward strand.
GCCCAGGCTGTGTTGTCTTGGTCCTTTTAAATTTCTTTGCACGTTCTTACTGCATTTGTTACTAAAAAGAAAACCCCAACCAATAACTTGCAGATCTTGTGAGCAGAAAATGTATCACTGTGTGGAACATCAGTGTAGCAAAGCCCCTTTACAAGCTGGATGGGTGCTGTGGTTTGACTGCCTTACGAATTTATCACACAGGGAATTGATACCTGTCCCAAAGCCACTGCTCACCAGAAACTGTGAAAGAAACTGTAGGAGCTGAGCTGGAAGCAGCTGTAAAAGCTTAACTGCAAAGAAGGGTGTTTCCCAATCTTTGTAACCTGTTGCTGCCTGAGCAGTCTTTTGAAGGACCAGGGCAAGTAGAGTGGGAGATGTTGCTATTTCTAGAGTGACCAAGATTGTCCTAGGCAGAGATAAATGCTTTCTCGACTTCCTCAGTCCTTCCTTTGATTGCTGTGAACCATGTGGACTTCCTGTTTTGCTGATATCCTACTTGGTTAGGGCCTCTCATTCTTTGCATGCAGACTCCATCTTCATAGGATGGACTTCTACAAGTGATATCTCAAATACCTCTGTGCAGCTGCAGGTCTGAGGTGGGTTTGTAACCCTCACTCTCTAGTCCTGTGCTAAGCTTTGCCCTGGTCACTCTGTGTGGTCTTGCCTGGTGATTGCCCAGGACACTGACCCAAAGATTCATCTCACACACCACTGTTCTGCCTCCACTTACTGCCCAAAATAAGCAGAGCCCTCTGCACTGTCCCCCTGCTGTAGCATCTCATTGACTCACCCTGCCATGTTCTGTTGAATCAGTCAGGCTGTTAACAGCACATGGTGCAGAGCAAGTGAGAGCACTTTATGCCTTTAAATAGGCCTCTTTACTTTCCTGCATGGCTGGGAGAGCTGCCTGTAGCTGCTCCCATTGTGATGCTTTCAGCAAAGAACTTACAGGGAGATAGCAAAGGCTTTCCAGAGCCGTCTTAAAGACTTACCAGTAAGCCTAAGACACTTGGGTCTCATGAGCTTTCTTTGGGTCTTTTTTTTGTTTTTTTCTCCTCCTTTTTTTAATTTTCTTCTTCTTTAAGATGAGACTGAGGCAAGCATGTCATCTAAAGTTCTTTCATTAAAGTAATCTTGTAATCTTGTGTGTTATCAACCTGTATTCTCTACCATACAGTGAATATGAACTTGCTGCAGGGTAGGGGGGGATCTTTTACTCATAAGTTGTTCAGTCAATTACTGACACCATGCTAAAATTACTGACAGGCTTGTGCTACTGCTAATAAGACAAATCAGTTAATAAAAAAGCAGATGTGTACTCGGTACATAACTTGATGGAGACTATTGGAGCCTGCCAGAAATTTCAGCAAATCTAGTAATACAGGAATGCCAGTGCAAGTTTTATTTTCTTTTGGGATTTGACTTATTCTCCTGCTTTATTCCTCTAGACACTGCAAATTGTTCCTGAATTAAAAGAGGAGGGAAGGAAGGAGAAATACCAATCAAAATCAGAACAGGACAATTAAAAATAAGACTGAATCTAATCGTAAAGCACCTTTCCTCTCTCTTCCCTTCTTTCTGGGCTCAACTTTAGTCCCTAATTATCTCCCTCCTCCCCACAGCAGCACATGGGAACAAGGAATGGAGGTTGCAGTCAGTTCATCACATGCTGCTCCTTCCTCCTCAGCAGGAGAACTCCTCACACTATTCCCCTGCTGCTCTGTTGTGGGTCCCTCCCACAGGAGACAATCCTCCACGAACTTCTCCAACATGAGTTCATCCCAAAGACTGCAGTTCTTCACAAACTGCTCCAGTGTAGGTCCCCCATGGGGTCACAAGTTCTGCCAGCAAACCTGCTCCAGTGTGGGCTGCTCTCTTCATGGGGCCACAGGTCCTGCCAGGACCCTGCCTGCTCCAGCAAGGGCTTTCCATGGAGTCACAGCTTGCTTTGGGCATCCACCTGCTCTGGTTTGGGGGTCCTCCATGGGCTGCAGAGGGACAGCCTGCTCACTGTAGATTGTACCACAGGCTGCAGGGGAACCTCTGTTCCAGAGCCTGAAAACCTTCTCCCCTTCCTTCACTGACCTTTGTGTCTGCAGAACTGTTTCTCTCACATATTCTCCCTTGTCTCTTCTGACAGCTGCTGCACAGAGGGTTTTCTCCCTTTCTTAAATTCATTAGCCCAGAGGCACTACCACTGTTGCTGATGGGCCTTGGCCAGCAGCAGGTCCATCTTGGAGTCAGCTGGCAGCAGTTCTGTTGGGCATGGGGCAAGTTGCTTCTTAGAAAAAACATCTCAGAAAAGCCACCCCTGTAACGCCCCCAAACCACCACACCAGAACCTCGCCACACAAACCTAATGTACTCATTGACCCTGATGCTGGCTGCTTGCTCCAGGCTCCTGTAAGAGCATTGGTGTTTCAGAAGGGTACCTATTTTCTGCCCTGCATTGAATCTTGGGTAATCAGTCAGCTGGTTTTGAATGTTTACAGGACCCTTGTTACTATAGTACCCACACCTGTTGCAGTCCTGAATGTGTTTGTCCTCGTGTGGCTGCTCTTACCTGTAGAAGTTCTGTTATCCATGTTTATCCTGTGTAGGTCCAAGCCTATAGTGTGGAGGTGTGCTGGAAAAAAAGCAGCAAATTGTGATGCTATTGCCTCCTAACAGGGACAGCTCTATGTACGTGTCCTCAGTTCCTTTGTCTGTTAAGGCTGTGCTTGCACTGCACGCCTGAACTGACTTTGAACCCAGATAGTGGCATGGCAATCCTCTGCTGTCTCTTTTTTCTTTGTACAAATCAATAGATATCCTACGGAAGGTCAGACAGTTTAGTTGATGTTAAGGGGGGAGGCCTTCACACAGGGAAGCAGGCAGTGAAAGAGGAAAGTTCCCATGCTTGCGTGCAAGGGAAAGCTGATACATGTTTCAACTTATTATCTGCTGCCTCTGAGACAAGTTTCTTCATGTGTTTCTGTCTTCTTTGTGCTCTCTCTGTGGAAAGGGTGTCCACAGATGCCCAGGATGTTTGGTTTTTATCTAATCCTGTGTGGTTCAAGACCTGAGCAAAGCAGGATGAGTGTAGTGATATCATCCTATTGCATGTTATGGTGCAAGCTTCATTCAGGCTTGGCTCAGCAGTATTTGGTCTGTGCAGGGATGGGGCTGACCTGTCCTAGAAAAAGACCTCTGCTGTAAACGGTACCTCAGCTACACATCCACATGAGGAAGATTAAATAGAGGGTTTCAGAGATTATGGCTAGTGTTGCCCTCTGGGATCTGCTGTTACTCTGGTACCTAAGGGCAGTGCTGTGGGAAGGCTTTTTTGTGGGATGGTAGGAAGAAGTGATTGAGATGCTGCTGGAAGGAGGGAGTAGATGCAAGGCGGCTGGGGGCAGGATGAGCTGCAACACAGAAACTGTTCCTTTAGTTGTGTGATCACAGAATGGTTTGGATTGGATAGGGCTCTTGAAGGTCATCTAGCCCAGACCTCTGCCATTGGCAGGGATACCTTCCACTAAACCAGGTTGCCCAAAGCCCTGTCTAACCTGGCCTTGAACACTTCTAGGGATAGGGCATCCACAGCTTCTCAGGGGTAACCTGTTCCAGTGTCTTATCACCCTCATCATAAAAAAATTTCCTCCTTCTATCCAGTATAGATCTATCCTCTTTCAATTTAAAACCATCTCTCCCTGAGCTCTGCTGGCAAGGCACAAAAGCCTGTTATCAAAACATAACTTGCTTTTTTTATGTGGGATTTGAGATGTGTTTACCTAGGCCCCAGTAGCTTGGATCAAGTTGACTTTCAAGCAGGGAACGGGAGGGCAGAGGTTTTCTCAGAATGTGTGCTCTTGTTGGATCAGCATGTTCTCCACAAGGAAGCAGGTTCTGTTCTGTAGCACAGTGTTTGAGTAGCAGAACTTCCACGTGAAAGGTAAAAATCAGATCTGCAGCCAATCTGATCTTTCTGCTCTCAAGCTGAGATGTTGTCACTATTCTGGTAAGGGAAGTCACAGAGGGGTTTGGGTCCAGCTCTACTGAGGTTTAGGTGGGATGTCTTCACTGCAGTAGTTGTATCCTCTCTATGGAGTCAAGCAGAGCTGGCAATGCCTATGTCTTCATGTGTAATTTTTTTCTCTTTTTCACAGTAACTGCCTGAAGCTGCTTGTGTCCCTGTCATTAAGTGGGAGAAAAGATGATACGTGTTAATGTGCATCCGATATCTTGGCTAACTTGCCTTCTTATTGCCAGTGCAGATGTTCCCACTGCTACCTAACGGCATAGGCAGCCTGACACCTATAGAGCACTGATTCTGTGGGAAGTAAGGAGGGCTGTTCCCCTTCTCCCATGCTGTGCACCATTAGGCACCAATTCCAATCCCATGGCCACATGGTTTTTGACACCATGTTTGTCATAGCTAATCTCTTCTTCCCCCAGCACCGTGTGAGGATGTACGTGTGTTTTGTCAGCTTTGCAGGGGTGGGAATGAGAAATAATGGCTTCCTATGGCCAGATAACTGTTCCCTTTTACCCTGCTTTGCAAGAGGGTGTTGGGAGACAGGTAGTTCTAACTCATGTGTACCAGTTTGGGCAGTAATCTGGTGGTAACACCAGGATTGAGTGTTGGGGATCTACTGTGGGCTTATGACCTCATGGAACTGGCAACATGACATCCCTGATGAAACCCAGTCACATGTGAGGTCTGGGCAGAGGTGGATGAATTAACACTATTGCAGTACAAACCTTCTTCTCTCCTTCTTCCTCTCTATCATAGTTGCCTGCACCTTGCAGAAAATATGGCACTGTCCCCAGAGCTACTTGGTTTGGAAGGCTAGGAACAGTGCAGGCATGAAGTTAGGCATCTGTGGATTCCACCATGGCCTGGCCCTGATGAAAAGAGAAGAAATAATACCTGCTTTAAAAGGATGCATATCTGCAGCTTGAGATGACTGGAGACTGGTATAACTGCTGCAGGCTTGGTGTGAAATGTGCAGGAAGGTGTCTTGCACTTGGTGATCCAGGCGTGGTGTGACTTCTATAGATCAGGATCTATCAAGTGAACCGAGGGAATGTGCAATTTTTTATTGTCTTAAACATTTAAGCTATATTTTTATCTCACACTTTATACAATTGTTATAGATGTCAATATCTTTTGTCATCATATCCCCATCTGAGTTAAAAGAAAAGCAAGTGTTTGCATCTTGGGTATGGTTGTTGGATTTCATTAGGTGATAGGACTCAAAAGTAAGCAGATCTCAGAGAAGTTGGCTCTTATGACAAACCTAGAGGTCAGGTACTGTGGAGCTGACCTCCACAAACACAGCTCTGGGATAATTGGTGTTCCTGCCTCTGCAGCTGAAAAAAAATCAAAAAAATAAAAAGTCTCTCTCTTTCTCTTCCTTTCTCCCTCCCCCCCCTTCCCTTAATCTCTTGTCTGACAGGGAGCAGAGAGGAAGATCAGGGATGAAGAGCGAAAGCAAAGCAAAAGAAAAGGCAAGTGCACTGACCCCAGCTCTCAGTTGAATGCCTGTAAGTAGAAATTATTCCATCCGTGTTTTAAATAGTAGTTTTGATTTTGGCTACAGATATCTTGTGCAGTAGAACTCTAAAGTCAATTTTTTTCCATATGGAATAGTGCTTGTTTTAAGCAGTTGCGGATGGAGTTGTCGTGTTCTGCAACACATTGGGTCATTTATGGCTTTGTTCTGCATAGTTCTTTCTGTCCTAGATGGGGTCCTGCTGTGTATTCAATCAGGTATGGGTTGTAGCATTTCAAGTGACAGGGTGAGGGTGGGATTTTTAGGCACTGCTGGAGCTTCTGCAGATCCAGGTGGCGGCAAGAACTGTATCTGTTCCAAGTGTTTCCAGCTTGGTCCTAACCTTAGGCTTTAACTTAGATTAAAAATATTTTACGACTCCTCAGCAAGGCAGCGGCAGCCTTGGGGCTGAGCCTCCAGCCTCCCAGCCCTATGCTCACTCTTCTAGAGCAAGTAGTCCTAAAGGAAATAAATTCAAAGTTTCTGCAGTGTGAAGGATGTGGAGACCTCAGCACTGTGTAGTATGTAAAGGCTGAGGAGTTTCTTTCTGCTGAGCATCTTCCTTTAGCTGCTGCAGATGGCAGATCCTGTGTTTGGATGACTAGTTATTCACTAGCAGAGCTGCTTAGAGGAAAATGTATCTCCCTGTTCTTTGTTTGCATGGGGCAGGTGCGTGCTCTCACTTGCTCTGCACCGTGTGCTATTAACAGCCCGACTGGTTCAACAAGCAGGCGCCTCACAGCTTGTCGGGCAGGATTTTCCTGACACAGCAGGTACAGGCTGCTGGAGCAGCTTCAGAAGAAGATAATGCTGTGAGGGAACCCATTTGCTCAAGGGCACTTGTGGAAAGAGCTGGGGTTTTGTTTTTTCCCCGAAATACATGGTGAGAGGTAGGTTTAGCACACTGTTAGCATTTCGCAAATGAAGTAGCCCCAGAGGCTCCCAAAAGATTACTGCACACAGCCCTTTGCGTAATGGCTTGAAAGGGAGGACAGTTTCAATGCACATTTCCAGGATCTCACGATTTTACAAAAGCTGCTTTCCATTACTAATTTCTAGGTTTGGGCTTAGCCTGACATGACCCTTATTTTCCTGGAAAGTACAATCCTTTGCTCTTTAGTTCTTGTGTGGGAAGTTTTTGATTCCTTTAAGCCATAAGCTGTTGTACCCACCTGCAGGATCACAAATGCCACGTGTGCATGAACTCATCGATAGCAGAAATAGTTGGTGGTTTTTGGTCAAAGTTATTTTTTTAGGGATTGCTCAATCTTTAAGAAACTCAGTTTTGTAAGGAGAAAAAGGTGTATTTTCTACTGAGGATGTGAGAAATGAAGTGGGGTTTTTTTGCAAAACACTTTTTTTGGTTTTGTAGTTGGTCTGACCCCAAATTGATATGTTTCCACTTGGTAAAATGAAGTCGTCAACTGTGGTATTTTGACATAAACGTGTATGAAGTGCAGTTCAATGCACCTTCTGTCTCACTTTCTCCCAAGTGGGTCTTTCTGGTTGAAGTCTGCCCTTTTGGTGGCTTGTGTCACGTCAGCTGGTGCATTGTGAGAGCCAAAGTGCTCCATGGGAGACAGTGCTGGTCCTTGGAGGAAGTGGACTAGGATCTGGCAGCTTGAGGTGACCAGGATGAACAATGAGAGGAACCAAAATGTGAAACTTGAAAGTGAGGAATCAAAATGTAACTCTAAATGTAGCAACATGCAAAGCCCACAATTTGTACAAAGTCTGTAGTAGGTAGTGCTCCTATGGTGCTGTCTCTTTGGGAGGTTCTCAACTGGGACCACATGAGTCACACGTTGTCCCCTTGTCTTCTTTCTGCCTTCCTGGTATGGGAACACCAGCAAGCTTTTGAGGAAATGGACAGGGAAAAGGTGGGGCATGGACTAGTTTTTGCCCTCTGTTTGCATGGTTTCCTTGGTACATGGAAGACCTGAGTTCCTCTGTTGGGGTGACTGGCCAGGTTATTCTCCATCCTGCTTAATATCTGAACAAAGTCAAGCAGCTCAATTGGAGAGATAGAGAAAACTTTTACTACTCTGTGAAACAAGCTGTTTCTCTAGAGCCCAGGCTCTCAGTTGAGAGGTAGACAGGTTCAAACTCCCTCGCTACAGAAGCTTTTTGCTTTGACCCTGACTACAGAGTACCCTTGTTCAATAGCACATGTGCCTTTTAAATGATGGAGGAAAGTCATAACCCCATCAGGGCCTTCACTGTCCTTTCTTCTGATCTTTGTCTCTGCAGTTTCTGATGTCAAAGTGCCCATGCTTCCCTCACACAAACGTACAGACATCACCATCTTCAAGCTCTTCATGGATCTGGACACTCAGCCTGTCCTTTTCATTCCTGATGTTCACTTTGCAAACCTCCAGCGTGGAGCTCACGTAAGTAAAGCTCATGGGTGTGGGGATGAAGAGGTTCTGGGATGCTGTGTGTGCGCATGAAATGTCAGACTGTCTGTATCAATGCTGTAATCAAATAAAGGCTGACTCTCATGTGAGCAAAGGTTGTTGCTCCAAGTTGCATTGGCAGGAGTTAACTGGGGATGTTTTCTCATCAAATTAGTTTCCTATGAAGTCCAGTTTCCATGAATCTGAAAGGATTTTTACATAGCATTTCCACTGACTGAACTGCAGGCTGGTTTTCCCATGTAATGCCCGTTGGGATCCTGGTGCGTTTTTGTACAGCACGGGCTCCTCCACCCGCCTGCTGCAGGGTGAGAATCCGTCCTGTGAAACTGGCACGTGTGTCAGCTCTGTGATCCACTGCCAGAGCGCCCTGCCTCAGTGTTCCTGGAAAGTTCCAGCTTACAGGAAACCAGAAGGGAAAAAAATTAGTGTGCAACCAGGTTTCAAAATCTTGGACTTTCCTGAGCCTGGAGTTCTGGTGTGCTCTAACATAATCTAAACTTTCTTTTTTTAAGAGCATTGTCTAGACTCCTAGCAAGGATGGAGAATAAACTTCTGCATGTTTTCATACAAAGGCCCTAGTGCTGAGGTCTATCAGAGGACTCTACAGCAGTCCAGGTAGAAAGCTGGTTAGCTGTTCTTTATGTCTCTCTCATTTGAGATCCTTTAATCCTTTTTATGAAAAAAGGTAAAGAAGATGCTTACTGGCTTTTGGAAGACTGATTGAAAGTGTCATTTGATACAGGGTTGAAAGATTATAAGAAAAAATGAACTCTAGTTCTGGATAAATTTTCATGAAATCTCTTCTTTGTTTTGAAAGGTTCTTCCTGTTGCTTCAGAAGAACTGGAGGGTGAAAGGTAAGAGCTGCCTTTCGTCGACCTACTGATGTCTTGCTCTCAGACAGAGGGGTAAGTCCCTGTAGTTGTAAAACTGCTAACTTTCTGCCCTGTTGATGACAGCTCCAACCTGAAGAGAGGAGCTTATATTGGTGAAGAGGACTTCATTGCTACTCCGAATAAGATGTCCAGAATAGAAGAGCCAAAAAGAGGTATTTTCTTCTTTCAGTGACTGAATGGTTGGATTATTTGTCCATCATGATAGAGAGATGCATCTGAGGTTAAGGAGCATTTTAATTTATTTTAGTGTATACTTCAGCCTGATTTCTCTGGCTTTGAGTAGTGACAGAGTTTGTGTATCAGGATGTAGTTCAGCTCTGCAAATCTTTTAGTGTCAGAATGTTTACGGTTTTCTGCCAACTCAGACACTTATTGGCTCTGAACCTGTGAGGAAAGAAAGTCAAGAGGAGGTGAGCAGCTTACCAGTCTCCCTTGTGGATTGGGGAAGAGAATTTATCATGTAATCTATTACAAAATCTGGAAACCTGCTCCAGGACTTGAAGCAATACTCAAGAACTGGTTGTAGGTGTAAGATTGTTGCATCTTTCATGGTGCCGGAAAATGGGCTAAGAGAATATTCTGCTAATTTTACCTGTGTTTCAATCTTTGCAATTTCATGTGGGACTGGATGTTGCTGTGATGTTGTGGAAGGAGATATGAGGTCTCTTTGTGGTGGTGGAGATGGTGTACTTCCCTGATGACAGTCCTGCGTGGAAGGACTACAACAAAGCTTGAAAGATTAAACTTGTGTTGCAGCAAAGGTTTAGTCTAGCAAGTCTGATCATAATGGGGCTGCGCTTCTGTAGTCTGGATAAACTAGTAAGAAAGGATGGAGTTTATAGAAGGAAATTAGACTTCTTGTTTTTTCTTGTTTCTGTATGCCATAAAACAAGACCCATGGGATTCTTTCTCCTTTGACTGGGTGTCATCTGACCTGTGCTGTAACTGAGAGCATGTGTGCTGTCTTCCTTTTTTTAGATCTAAAGTCCTTTTTAAACCCGCCTTTAGCGGGGGAAATGCATCCAGGTGCTGTGCTGTCCTGAGTTGACCTTGTTCAATTAGAAGTGCCAGTAGTTGTTCTGTGTTGCAGGTGTGTCAAAGCTGCAGCTGATAAACCCCTGCAAAGAATCCAGGCTGCAATACCTAGTCATTAGAAGATGGATTAAAGACAGCAAAGCTGTTAAAGTCCAAGCATTCTTGCTCTCCTGGCTTATTCCTCAACCTTAATGCAATTTTTAATGAGGCTGATGTTACATACAGTGACTCTGTGCTAGCTTGAGAACGCTAGAGATGCTCACCTAATTGGGCTTCTTACTTCTTCATTCCCCTCCTAGCAGGACACCAAGTCTGTATTGTCTGTCAGCTGTGGTCGTATGAGCATGACTGAAACACAGCAAGGGATAGGAAGAGAGATGAGACAGCTAGGAGGAGCAGAGGATTGTACAAATAAATTATTTAAAAATTAGGAGGTGTCCAGGATGGGCTTCACCTGGTGTGGTAGCATCTGTCAGATCATTTGACTGTGCAAAGTTTTATGGCAGATAAGCTGTGAGATCCAGAGGAACCCAAGAGTCTCAAAGGTTTGTGTTTTGTCTTCCTCCTTTCTGTGTTTCAAGTATGACCTTTTTTCAAATACTAGAGAAAATAAAAAATAGAGAAAATATTAAAGTATTTTGACAATAAAGATGCTTGAGCATGCAATAGCTTTATGTGCAAAAAAAGTGTGTTTTGAGCTAACCTAGCTATGCATGTCTGTGATGCAGTCTGCAGTGTATATGAAACATATATATGTCCATCTCTTTGTAAGATCCTCAGGGTGTGTCACTATGTGCTGTGCCACTATGGGATACAGATCTTTTTGAGGACCAATTATGCAGTTAATTCCTTTCTCCAAATTGCTTTTCAGTGTTGCTGTATGTCCGAAAAGAGTCAGAGGAAGTCTTTGATGCACTAATGTTAAAGACACCATCTCTGAAAGGCCTAATGGAAGCGGTAAGTGACGAGGTTGTTTTATAGTCCTTGCCTCCCACTTGAGAAAGAGCAAGTGTAGCCCTGGCTATCCAGTTCTGACACACTGGGCAGTCACAGGAGTCAGACTCTCCATCACAGCTTGTGTCCGCGTATTTCTGCCCTTCTAGATAAGAAGCTTAAGGCTGATTTCCTTTCAATAACATGGAAATTAACTGAAATAATGCTTTAATTCATTATTAAGGGACTTTAGGAAGCTTCTCTTTTAAGTACCTTCTCCCGCATCTGTGGGGTCTGGGTGTAAGAAGCCTTCCTGAAAATCCAGGTGTGTCAAACTTGATGACTGGATGTTCCTCTTGTCAGAGAGGGTATTTTAGTTAGAAGATGGAGTGATTCCCAGAAAGTGTTCAGTGGTTTGGTTTGTTTCAGTCTTTCAAAGCCTTGTTTGGGGGCCTCTCCTCTCATTTCCTAAGCAGTAATGCAGAGCTCCAAGTCCCAGCTTCTGTATGTGCTTGAAGACTGTTATATATCTGTGCACATGTGTGAAATTGCTCTCTGGTACTTGACTTCCAAAACAGCCTTCCACTATCCCTGCTGCTGCAGTGCAAGGGAAATACAGAGCTTAAGTCCAAGGAATGGTGTAATGTTTGGCAGGAGCTCAAACCTAACGTTTCTGTCTGTCTCTTTCTGTGACTAATGCCTTGTTGATGCTCAGAGCACAGGAGCTTGGGGCTGTACAGACAGGTCTTGCCATTAACTTTGGGACCTAGAGATGGTTCTGTAACCGTAATCTTTATCTCTTTCTGGCTTTGAGGCTTTGCCAGCACAGACAGCTGGAGGTGGGGGGCTAATGGAGAGAGGGATTGAAGGCTGTGAAATCCTCCCTTGCTCCGTGGTCCTGAAATGAAGCTGCACCTTTTTGTAACACTTGGATTTCTTAAAGCAAGGAACCAAGACCTCACAGCTGTAGCTTGGGGGAAACTCCGAGTGCTTTTTCTGCCTGCTGAAACAGCATATTGGTTTGGTACTTGCTGTTGGTGTGATAGAGCAATTTGCCAAAGTAAACCAGGCTTAGGTTACTGACCTCCTGACTTTCTGGAGTGCAGTGAGGTGCTGTGGTCAGTGGCTGTGGTTTCACGTTGACATCACCTTGCTGGGTAAGGGGAATGTTTCTGATCACCTTGTGCCCTTAGCATCAGAGAGCTTCACTCTGTTGCTATTTTCTTCCTGCACCACCCACTGTCATAACTAGTTTTCACTTGATCCCTCTGGCACTGAACTTAAAATGTGTTTCAGTATGCTAAGAGAACAGACAGTCAAGAGAGAATGAGAGTCAGGGCGTGGAGTAGGTTTTTAATGCATTGTCTTTTGGGTGTAGGAGCAGGAGGTTGCTGTATGAGAAGTCAGTGACCAGGTTTCAAACATAATTAAATTTTTTTCACAGAAGTTGGCAAACAGCAGAGGAGGGTTTCTCATCTGTAGGCTTATGCTGTAGGTCAGGATTTAGTGTTGCCTTTATAAAGCAGAGCAGTTATCTTCATTTGCAGGCTTTTTTTTTTTTTTTTTTTTT
>VZRE01002351.1:0-42500 GCA_013396775.1 Cephalopterus ornatus
TTTCCTTTCCTTTCCTTTCCTTTCCTTTCGTCTCTTCTATTCCTTTCCTTTTCCTTTCCTTTTCCCTCTTCTATTCCTTTCCTTTTCCTTTTCTATTTCTTTTCCCTTACTTTCCTTTTGGGCCAGGAGGGAGCAGACTGGGTGGGAAAGGAAGTATATTTTACGGCACTTTCATTACTCAACTTGATGAGAGCTAATAAAAATTCTTAATTGAAAATAAGTACCTTAATGACAATATCATAATCAGGAGTTATATTTCCTATTTATTTCAATATAAAATACCTTCTTTCTGAAGGAATCAGAGCAAATTAGCCTGAACGGTTTTACTTATTGGCTGACACAATGGGGAGATAGTAAATACAGCTTTAAATAGAATCACCTGCAGTTGGTTTTTCACTGCAACTTTCCTTTCTCTTGCTAAACCCAATATTAGATACTTTCCTAATTGGTATTGAAACATATACAGGCGCTTTCCCATATCTTTATTTGGCTTTTCAGCTGTGGAGTCAGCATTTAATCCAACCATTTGTGACATGGTTAACACCCACAATCATTTCCTGTTATGCCTCACACTGACTATAGTGGGCTGCTGTATATTTTCCAACGCCCACTCTGCTGTCTTTACAATCAGATTATGCCATTAGACATAGACAATGAATCACTGTAATTGTTCTAATATGGTCAAACTGCCAGCAAGTATTAACCCTTTGTGGGCATTTTGTGGTTAATTCTCAATGGAACTGTGTTTACAAAGTGTTAAGGGACTTGAGAGGTTTTAAACTGTGGAAAAGTTCATTTTCATTAATAAAACAACATTGAAAGTGCTTGATTTGGCTTCTATAGGATGATGGAGGAATCCAACCAAAGACAAAGAAGAAACAATTAATAAAAATGAAAAATGAGGGGACAAGTCAGAGCAGTCTAGAACTTCCTCAAGAGGGACAGTGGAGGGGCAGCACTGATCTCTCCGTGACCAGTGACAGGACCCCAGGGGATGGCCTGAAGTTGTGTCAGGGCAGGTTTAGGTTGGATGTCAAGAAAAAGTTCTTCCCCCAGAGGGTGGTGGGGCACTGAACAGGCTCCCCAGGGAGTCACAGCACCAAGGCTGCCAGAGCTCAAGGAGTGTTTGGATGCTACTCTCAGGGACAGGGGGGATTGTTGGAGTGTCCTGTGCAGGGCCAGGGGTTGGACTTGATGATCCTTCTGGGTTTCTCCCACTCCAGCTATTCTATGATTCCGTGTGAATTGGTGTTTTTAATCACAAGAATTCCTAGGGTGGAATTTTGAAGAAAACAGCTCCAAGAAGAGAGAGGAGTGTTTATGTATTTGGGGTTGGACAATAAACTCATTCTGTTCTTCTTCAAGAGTTTTCTTCAGGATGTAACAAAGGCAGAAAGCCAAGCATATGGTCCCTGCATCCCACCCCAGCTTCAGTGTTATTAAATGACTCTTTACACACACATTCCTGTTGACACACTCCAAAAATACGTCCTCCCAACACCCTTTTGTTCCAATGCTTGCAGCAAATCAGTTCCTGATCAAAGAGAGTTGAGGACTAATTGGAAATCAAAAGTCTATTAGCATTGGAAAAGCCTTTTCTACAGCGGGCTGGAGATTTTTTTGCAAATAATTTGTTTAGGCCCCAAACTAACCATCATTAAATGAATGAAAGTCTCTATACAGACACCTTTTGACATTAATTTAGGCTGGTAATGTATCAGATTAGAGTTTAATATGAAATTCTGACTTGGGTAATTAAAATCTTATTACTTAAGTGGATATTCTCAGTTTAATGTGGATACTGGGGATGGGTTTGCCCTGCTCTACCTTTAGTCAATAGTAAGGAGTAAACCCAAAGCACGAGGAGAGGGAGAAGATCAGGCCCCATGGATTCTGTGCCCATGTCCCATCCAGTTTTCACAGCAGTTGAGGATACACAGCCACCTTTAAAATGTTCTTTTCATCTACTCATAGAATCACATACAGTGGAAAAGTAGTTTCTTGAATCAAGTATTATAATCAAATCTAGGAGAAAAGAGGAGAAAAAGACACCTTTTTTTTTTTTTAATTTTTGCATTGAAAACTCTACGAGATTCCTGAGAGGGGAAGAAAGAAACAACTCAAAACAACTAAGAGTCAAAATCTAATAATTAAATATAGTGAAAATAATCCCTGCCCACTCCAAATAGGGAAAATCTAGGCAAAAAACCCCAAACATAACAAAGAAAACATGAATTTCCAGTGCCATCTATGGGAAATATATATAAACATAGAATTAGGGGAGGCACTGATGCAGAAAACTGAATTATTTTAAAGCCAAGAGAAGTCTTTGAAAAAAAGTAATGTAGTAGAGAAAGCTTTAAGTGTTAAGTTCAGGTAAAAATCCACATCCCTGTGGCAGAGAAATGCAACTGAGCTACAGAATCCAGTTTTGGATCATAACTGGGTTGCTGACGGTCAGCATTATTTCTCCAGCTGGGTTTTGATGGTCTGAACCTCCAGCACAGCCAAGATTCCAGCCTAGTGCCATTGAATTCCCACCATGAAACATGGAAAGGGATCCAAACTCTCTGCTCCTGCATGGGATCTTCAAGCTTGAGCTCTCCAATTCCCCATATTTTAATAAGAATGTGTACGAGCAACATTTGAGTAAGGAGTGGAGAATCCAGCCTGCTGAATGTAATGTGCTTTAGGAACTTATGGGACGAAACTGCTTCACAAATGCCAGATAAAGCATCATTACTTTCACTTCAGCTTTTATAGCTTTGGCAAAAACGTTCCTGTCAGGATGAAACTTGGCCTGCTTCTCCTGGGCTTGGGAGGGAATCTTTTTTTCCCAAATCTGAGGAATCTGGTTTGGCCGAATTTCAGTTAATTTAATGCAAAAAGGTTGAAAACATTTGACACTAAGACCTTTTTCTGAACTCAGCTCAAGACAGCTTTGTCTTTAAATGCCAAATTTGGCAAGCTCTTACAAGGCTCATTTTTGGAAGATTTTCCAAAAACACCCCCCCCTCCCCATTCTCCTTCGTTTCTCAATAACATATGTCACACTTGCCATTCTTAATCTAGTTTCTCAAATAATACACTACTATTGGTACATAAGGTACTTTTACACTTCAGACTGAACCACATATATTTCAAAATGCTTAAATCATATTTGAAACCAGTTTGGAACAGGACACCCCATCATCTAGTGTTATATCTAATCACACAGTGCACTGTCATTGGACTTGGTCCAAAGATTGCTGAAGTCAAAGTTAGGACTCTTTTCAACTGCATTCAGCTTATGGCAAATGTGAAATGAAGCATTTTTTTAAAAACCAGAAAAGGTCCTAAATTTTGTGGATTTTTTTAACTCATTGTTGCAGAAAACAACATGAGCAGCTGAGGGGCTCAACCTGAAGAAAAGGAGCTCAGCGGAGACCTTCCGGGAATAACAGAATCATTTAGGTTAGAAAAGACCTCCAAGATCATCAAGTCCAACTTGTGACTGATACCCAACTTGTCAACCAGACCAGAGCACTGAGTGCCACCTTTTCACTCTCTACAACTCCCTGACAGGAGGTTGTACCACGTGGGGGTTGGGCTCTGCTCCCAGGGAAAAAGTGAGGGGACAAGAGGAAATGGCCTCAAACTGCAGCAGGGGAGGTTCAGGTTGAACATCAGGAAGAGTTTCTTCATGGAAAGGGTGTTCAGGCATTGGAAGGGGCTGCCCATGGAGGTGGTGGATTCCCCATCCCTGGAGGTGTCCAAGGAATGACTGGATGCGGCACTCAGTGCTCTGGGCTGGGGGACAAGGTGGGGATCGGGCACAGGTTGGACTCTTCCAACCTTAATGGTTCTGTGATTCCATCAAAATAATATTTGGAAAGAAGGGAGAATTTTAAACAACATTATACACACATGTGTCTGTGTCTGCGCATGTGTGGGTGCGTATAACAATATACAAGAACAAAATAACCAAAAACATTTTTGGAAGGCAATAAACTATCTAAAGATAGATAGATATATAGACTGACAGACACTGAACATATGGGAAGATAACCACTGTCCCCAATGCACTCAGCACAACTCACCAGAGCATTTTGAGGAGGACTTAGAGCAAATGTGACATTGGGCACATTTTTTCTCTAAAGACCAGTTTACTCATTGAATGGCTTTGGGAGGATACAGGGAGGGCAATCCAGAGCCACCAGCCAGGAGCAGGGTGGGAGAAGATGAACAGGGATGAAGCAAAACAGAGACCAAAAAGGAAGAGGAAGGAAACTAGGGAACAAAAGCTCAACCAAGTGGTACCTTGAGGGAAGAAGAAGACACCCTGGGCTTTCTGGCATGTGCACTGAAACTAAATATACTTCTGGCATTTCCAACTGGCTCTCACATGGACTTGGATATCACAGTTTGCTTGTTGAGATAGAAAAGCTGTCTCGAGAAAATGGGATATGCAAGTTTTAATTTTTTTTCCTTCCTTGATTTTGTGTTAAAGATATAGACTGACTGTGTAAGGATCACCTTAGTAAAGTTGTCAATGATTTACGACATGAGCAGTCCCACAGAGGTGTGAGGAGTAGAGACGGGAAGTGCCGTGCTGGGTTCTGTACTTTACAGCTCAGCCAGAAAAATCCATTAAGTTCAGGCACTCAAAAAGGACAAAATCTTCTCAAAATGTTTTAGCCCCTTTTACTGGAGCCCTCAGCAACAGGACCCTTTTCTCAATGTTTGCAACAACATCTGTCCTTTCCTCCTCTTGGTTCACATGCTCATGAGTCACATCCCCAACTAACACAACCTGATGTCTTTCAAACTTTATGGTGCTTTTTAACACAGAAAACAGTAAGTTTCTTCCATCCTACCTTTGGTTATTTCTTAGTCCTTATGTAGCTGTTAAACGTTGTGTCTTTGCTGTTATTACTAATTCAGGACATAAACAAGCAGAGAAAATCCTCCAATAGCTAGAAAAGATCACCTAGTTAAACTGATCATTCTGGAGGACTTCCACGTCTCCCCAGCATTTTAAACACACACAATAATGGTGAGACATTTCACTGTCATCCTTACATGAGAGTACACTTTGAACCATTGCAGAAATATTCTCCAATTTACTGTAAAGGTTCAGAGTTAGCACAAGGAGTGTGGGTGTCTCCATTTCTTCATGGTGCAGCCAGCCTTGGCTGATCCTTGAGAGTCACTCTGAGGCTAATGGCATCTAATCCTACAGACCACAGGCAGCTCTGATCCACAGCATGTGTTGGGGGACAGGTCCCTGGAAGATCATCCCATGTTTTGGAGAGGGACTTGAAGAGTGGTAAGATAAGAGGAAATGGCCTCATGTTGGTCTAATGGAGACTACATTGGATATTAAGAACAATTTCTCCACCAAAATGGTTGTTAAGCCATGGAATGGGCTTCCCAGGGCAGTGGTGGGACCACCATCCCTAGAGGGATTTAAAAGGCATGTGGATGTGGCACCTGGGGACACGGGTTAGTGGTGGTCTTGGCAGTGCTGGGGAATGGCTGGACTTAATGACTTTAGAGGCCTTTTCCAACCTAAATGATTCTGTGATGCTATGATTTAAGGTCAGTATTTGGAGAGAACTTCAAATGCTGCAGACGAACACAGTAAAACGTTCAAATTAATCTAATCTTCAAGTTTTTAAATTTTAAATTAATCTACTGCACCGCAAATAAAATAACAACCAAAATGGCCCAGCACAGGCAGAGAAGGTGTCTCTGCTGGGCTGGTTAGAGCACACGCCCCCTCAGTGGGATGAGTGTGAGGGAAAGAAAACACATGGCTGAGTAAGATGACAACTGAGGTGGGACAGGACAGGGCAGGCAGCCAGGGCATGGCCAGTGGCACACAAACCATCCATACTCGAAAATATCATTCCCTTCCTCTTCCCAAAACCTCTGATCATACCTGGCAGCGTGGGCAGGACAAAGGGAAGCCTGTGCTGCTGATCAGATGGTGAGGAGAGCTCTGTGAAAGGGCCAGTGTGGAGAGAAAGAGCAGGAACATTTTGTCTTTGTGGAAATACAAAATCAGATTGTGCTTTAACCACTTCGCAGCAAGGGAAGACACGTGCAAGAGTTAAAACTTAGAAATGAAACAAAGGAAAGCTTTCAATCACTGAATAAAAGGCTCCCTGTATTCTATCCGCCTGTGTTTCCTGATGTGTGCATGCACCTCATCTTTTGGAAAAAGGAGAGAGATTTTCTCAAATTTCTGAAAAAAAATTATTTTATAATTAATAAAATAAAATGAAAAGGTCAATCAGCATCATTCTGAGAAACAAGCCATGCCTGTGATTTTCCAATCTGCTGAGTTTCAGTATCTTTCCTGGTGTAGAGCTGGCATTAAGGGAATATTTTTTTACCTTTTTATTCAGAGTTGAGTTGCAGAGGTCATGGTAAACCGGAGCTGGGGCTATTCAAAATTATGTTCATGCTTATAAACTATCTTGACTGCTATAGGCTCTGATATTTTCTTTAGAGACAAAACATACCCTCACACTCACTCTTCATGATGTAGTTGAGCAATCTCAGGAGCCTGAGCTTTGTTTTTCTTTCATTTTTATTTGAAACTCCTCCAAATCTTGGAAGGGTTTCAAATCAGAGAGGGATCTTACCCAAGGACTCATTTTTAGAGCAAAGTCATATAATGTAACGTTCTCTTTTCTGGATGTTATGTAAATGTTAAGCTCAACCACCAATGCAGTAGGACATATTTTTGCCACTGTCTCTAAAGTAAAGACCTTCACTGTCAACTGACTGTCCCACAGTCCCAAACCCAGGTCTGTACTTCTGCTCCTCACTGGGAACACCTGGTCAGTCCAGAGGTAGCAACACTTTGATGCCCTACTCCAGCATCTCACAAAAACTACTGTTTCAAAGCAAAATAATAAGAAGTGACAGCAGCCCATGCACTACAGCAGCAATGATGACACACTCCCCAGAAATTTTCACAGTGACGTTGACTGCAATTTCTGCCCCATATAATAATGTTATTTAAAGCATTTTATTCTACTTTAAATAGAATGCTTGATGAGTAAAATGAAAATTAATTATTTTTAAGTCTGATATGCATTATATTTTACCAGATAGTATGTTACAGAATCCTAGAATGATTTGGATTTTAAGGCACCTTAGAGCTCCTCTCATTCCAAACCCCCTGCCATGGGCAGGGACACCTTCCACTAGCCCAGGTTGCTCCAAGCCCCCCCCACCCTGGCCTTGGACACTTTCAGGGATGGGGCAGCCACAACTTCTCTGGGCAACCTGTGCCAGGGCCTCCCCCCCCTCACAGGGAAGAATTTCTTCCTAATCTCTAACCTAAACCTTCCCTCCTTCAGCTCAAGGCCATTCCCCTCATCTTATTGCTACATGAAGATATAATATGAATTATAATACATGAAATATATGAACTATATGAACTTATAAACTATGATATCCAACTAGATATAATATTACATCCTAAAGAGATATAAACCCTATTATGTTTAGGAGTCCCTTACATACTCATGTCCCATTGTCTGTGCATCCATAGGACTTGCATTTCAAAGCTGTTCCCTTGTCCCCTGTAATGCACTTCCAGTCTGTCATTTCCAGTGGGACACCTCAATCTCATGTCTGAGCAACACCAACTGAATTTTCTGATCTGGGCCTTCCACCACCGTGCCAGGGATGGACAGACGGAGCTGTACAACCTCCTCTAACAGGGTCTCCAGGCTCTGCTTACAAATGCTCTGGACAAGAGCTCAACACAGTTTTTTCCTGCAGCACTGCCATCTCATTTTACAATACTTTACACACCTTATGTACCAAATGTAACAGAGAGCAGCACGTTGGCAGAGAGGGAGAGAAGCAGAATGATTTAATACTGTCAACCAAGAACAGTTTCATCTGATGAGAGATTGGAAGGGAGGTCAATAGCAAAGGTACAATAGCTGCAGCGCTGAAATATTTTGGGTTATTCCTCTATGTTACAGTGTTGTTTTCCAAGAGGGAGGTGGGGGCAATGTGTGTAAGAAGGCCATTAGAAAGGAAGAAAAAAACCATCAGGAAAGATCAATGCTTGACTGAGCTATTTTATTAAATTCCCCCTGGATTTAGTCTGAGACTTAAGGCATGATACGATCAGAGCAGATTGCCTTGGGTTATTCCACTCTGAAGTTGTCCATATATCTGACATTGGTCATGACATATTTAATTTGAACTGGAAGTTCAGATTTAATGGTTGAATTCAAGTGGAACGGGAAGCACATAACCAAGTCAGGACTTACTGTCCATGACTATTGCTGCTAACCCCGGGTGTTAGTGGGGTGTGTGGGACCTGGGAAGAGCCCTGTGCCCTCAGAACAACCTTGGACATAGGGTGAAAATCCCATTAATGTGTAGTAGGACCCAAAAGTGGTTTCCAAAGGTGAGGTCACCCTACCAAAACTATATGTGAAGCAGTTTGCAGGAATGAGGTGAACCTTTGGCTTGCACAAAGCCAACAGGAATTTTACTACTGAGTGTAATAGCAGCAGCTTTCATCCTTGATGTGATATCCCCAGGAAAACCAAAACAGAACCAGGCAAAACAAAAGAAAGGGAATATTTACAGATTGTCTAATTCAACTGCTTTTTCATTCCCACTGAAATTTTATTTGGATACAGGTAAATAATTCTGTGCATTGGTTACTGTACCAAAGAGCTGTTACATAAGAGTCTATCCCAGTTGGCTTTAAGGGTATTTTAAATATTGTGCTGAACAGGATTTAGCATATGAACACTATTATCTACTGAAAAATGGGAATCAAGTCCTTATAAACATGTTACCCTGAGTCAAAACAGTATCAGTAGAGTAGAACTGAAGGTATAATTAGTAGCAGAAGCCTTGCTAGTTGCAGAATTTAGCATTAGCAAGACTATTTCTAGACTTGCTTTCTATTACCACACATTTTCCAGCCCCAGTTATGCTCAGCCTAATAGGCACTAGGAACTTCTTGCATTGACCTTCCCACAGTGCAAAAGTCAGCAGAGCCAAATCTTTTTCAATGACTGGAAGGACCCCGCTGGCTCCTGCACTTAATCTGGATTCAGTGGGTTCTGACCTCTCCATGAAATCATTATGTAAACAAATCCATGTGCATTCCCTCCACAGCCAGCAATAAACAGAAGCAAGAACGTGGATAAAGTGAATGAACATTCAAAATATACCAATACTCACTGTCTGGAGGAGGTAAATCAAAACAGCTCTAATGGGGATTTCTGCACTGGTTTTACAAAGTCAAGTCTTCTCAGCTTTTGTTTTGTTTTGCTTGTTTTTTTTTAATTTGGTGGCTGTGACAAAATAGAAGTGCCTTTAGTGGCATCATCTGCAGAGTGAGATACTGATTACTCTCCTTGAGGTGTTTTCATTTCACACACAGCATTGTTGCCTTGTTTAAGGTGAGATACGTGGTTCTGAAGAGAAGAAACACATCCCTCCCTGACTATCCAGCCACTGACAAGGCTGGACAGAAGGAAAAAGTCTCACAGTGAAGAAGAATCACATCTGAAGGTTTCATGCTTTCACAGCAGATTCCTTTGGCATCCACTGTGCCTCCCCACTGCTGTCTCCAACCCCTCCATCGGGCTGAGACAATGGCCCCACATTACTTCCAGCGCCCTGAGGACATGGATCTGCTCCCACCTCCCATGAATGTGGGCCTGATGATCCCAAAGGCTGCTCAGGTGCCCTGGTCAGGATGGTGCTGAGCTCCATGAGCTGTGTCTCATGGCCAACCCTGCAGTGCCCACCATGAGGGTGATGTGAGGGGCACAAGGCTGGCAGACCCTGCTCCTGCAGCACCACATGCCGCTGAAGGCCCCTCCACGCATCGCCCACAAGTGATACTGAGAGTTTTGGACAGAATCATTAATCTGAGGCACTTATGGAGATAGATCAGTATCCACCCCATCACTGAGGTCATTTTCTCCTCCCATATGATTCATTGGGAGAGAATTAGGGTAAAATGGAAAAAGTATGCTGATGTAATGGTGCATTTTGCAGGAGCTCATTCATTGTCTTCACCTTGAGCCTTCAGATGGGCTAAAGTTGCAAAGCAAACAATAGGATATCTTCCTTTAAAACCATGCTAAGGCATTAAAAAAAAAATTAAAAATAAGAGCTTCTTTCTAGCCTGCCTCAACTCTGACTTATCAAATGCAAGGTGTTTGTTAGATGCAACAGGTTCCTTCCTCCGAAGCAGTGTTCTTACATTCCTCACACCCCCTGTAGGCTTTGAAATCAGTGTTCAAAGTGGACTTTCTGAATTCATGAAAACCCACAGGTCTATAATACATCCCTAATGGAAGTCAAACATGACACCCTAGAGATAAAACACAGTGGCCTTACCCTCTGTTCACAGTAGGTGTCTGTGTATAATAAATATTTTATTTTACTACAAAAACAAATAACTAAACATACCCCCTGTGTTTGTTCTGAACTCTACAGTAGCTTTTGTGAGTTTACTATATTTCAAAGCTGAGATAGGAAACCACAAAGTCACGTCAGTTATAATCCATGCTTGCACAAGGCAAGCCAGCTCTGATTCCAGCCCCACCAAGCTCCTGGGACCCGGGTGGCTCTGGCCCTCCAGGAGAGGACCATGAGGAGCCTGGCTGTGGGGTAGAAAGCCCACCAGGCACAGCCCTGGCTTACAAAAAAATCATAAAACCAAACAAATGCTGTTGGTTTTGCTACTTTTAGTGTCAGGGGATTGTCCTGTAGGACCTCAGTTAAACCGAAGGGTGTTCTCTGTTCTGATGTTCTCTGTTCTTGTCCGGGGCACCCTCAGACAAGGAGGGACACCCAAAATATATGGGCGAAATGACATCAAAGAGAAGCAGAGTGGCTTCTCTGAGCTATTTCTTTATGGTCATGCTCTTAATTGCAACTACGAATATTGTGCTTCTCCACTGTTTCCTCATTTCTTAGGATATTTGTCCTGAAGGACATAAGCACAAATTGAAATGAGGTTCCCTTTTTCTTGTCCATCTTCAGGATTTCTTTGGCTGTGGGCCTAAAGTTATAGAGAACCTCATTAGGTTCAGAAAACTGGGAGGAGAAGACTGATGGAAAGGAGAGCTGTGGTGTGCCATGGGGCTCCAGGTGAGGGCTGTGTCACTCTCCTCAGGCAGGGCAGCAGCACCAGGGCTGGCAACAGGGTCTCCTCAGCTTAACCTTGGGACACACACGTGGTACAAAGCAAGTGTGAGAACATGGAATTATAGACTGGGTTGAGTTGGAAGGAACCTTAAAGACCATCCTGTCCCACCCCCTGCCATAGGCAGGGACACCTTCCACTAGACCAGGTTGCTCCAAGCCCCATCTAACCAGGCCTTGAACGCTTCCAGGGATGGAGCATCTACCACCTATTCTGGAAACACGTCCCAGTATTTTATTTCCTGCTTCCCAAGGTGTTCACACTGCTCCTCTGGCTCTTGGGATGCAGTTTTATCTGTTTGCTGCTTCTGGGCACATGCAACCGTAGGGAAGGGTGCCCTCCTGGTGCAGCCCTGCCTTGGATATTGTCCCTTTAGAGGAATCTGGAGGCTCCTGCAGCTGGAGCATTGCAATTTCCCCCATCTCACAGCACCATGGGTGCTCAGACACTTCTCCATCCAGTCCCTAATGCCTGCTAATAAGAGAAATGTGATGCTTCCATTGAATGAGGATTAGGAGAGGAGATATCACTCTTATTTCAAGGGCAGTGTCGAACCACCCAACTTTTAAATACGTATATATATAGAAAGGAAACGGAGAAAAGCCATCATAAATGTGCAGTTCCTGATGAATCACTGAGTCCTGACAGCTTTACACAGATATAACTGCACCCGGCCAATTTCTCAGCTGGTGTAAACTGGCATCCATCCATGGCCTGTAATGAAGGCAGGCCAATTTACACCAGCCAGCTGACCCATTTTTATTGATTTTAAATGATTTACATCAGGCTCAAGATGGAGTAATACATTGTTGAATCAGGCCCACGAAGTGTGGGCCCTAACCTTACATTATCAGGGAATTCAAAATTAGGATTTCTTGGTCTATCATTATTTCATGCTTTTACATCTATCAAAAATGAGCTTTTCTAAGTGCTGCACAGTGAGGGTGTCATTATCTAGACACAATAATAAGAGAGTCAGGCGCTGTAAAAACCCTGAAACCTTGACTTGTGGATTTATACAAGACATTTAATGTTATTTTAACATAGTATTTGGTATGTACTTTTATATGTTTCAGTGGCTTATATCATCATTCTTACTGCACTAAAACTTACATGTCCTTTTTCTTAAATAATATCCTTGTGTAAATTTTTTGTAAGCTCTAGGTTTATTTTATGACCCATAAACTTTGACAATATATTAAAATCTTGGAGGAATTTAATATCAGGAGAAGATTATCTTTAAAAAATCATTTCTCCATGTTATAGAGACTTAGACACATCTAGTATGTTAAAAGGTTTAATAGCTGTTTATAAATTTTACTGCAACTGTCAATAACTTCGTGATATATTAAACTAGTTAATAGGTCAACAGAAAATATTTATTACTTGCTATAAACTGTTTACCCAGGAATAAACTTAATTTCTAATGATAATGAAACACAAAACTCGATGAATATTAATTTAAATATTTTCTACTAATTTAAACATGGTTTTACCACTTGTAAACACTGAGCAGAGGTAAAAAGTACTGATTTTTCTAACTCTGGGCAAAAACCTCTGAAAGCATCCAATTGGAGTTATATTATCCTGGAAGAAGAAATTGGAAACACCTCTGATACATATAATTAAGAAAGGTTTGAAAAGATTTTCCTCATTTTTGATAATCTTGGACAACTCCTCCTTGTCCACATATATTTTTGCTATTTTAAATTTGTTCACAGCTAAATCCTATAATTTATTCCAGTCTAAGCACAGTCATGGCTGATTCTGCATCTCTCCACCATCACCACATACTGCAAGAGGCAAGACCCAAATGCTGATGTTGGCAAAGGTTCCATCCCCCTCAATACATAAAGTCTGACCATACCTTTGCTATCCAGGGGCAAAATTAATTCATATTAACACTGCAGATGTGGCAGCTCATTTCCAAATAATCAGGATACACCAATTCCCATACATCCCCAAACTTGCAAATCAGGAAATGCCCTTATTCCCATTATGTTCCCAACTTGCATCACGTCATGGTCTATTTTTGCTGGTTGGCAGAGACCAATAGTGAGATCTTCCCAGGATTCAATTATGCTGGAGCAGCCCATATTCCTGCTTATTCCCAGGCAGGCTGTGCCTGGTTGGTCCTCTCAGCTCTAAACATCCTCTCCTTGCACCTCCATCACCTGGCCATGGTCACAACACCTTACCCAAGTAAGGCCTGGCAGGACTCTCTCTGTGGTTTTCACACTGCAAAGTTGATGAGCTGCACCCAATTAATTTTTTATATTTAATATTAGGCTTTATTAATCTAGTATTTTATTAATAGAATTTCTAAATATTTAATGCCAGTTTTTATATGTAATACTAAGACTTATTAATCTACTAAATTTTATTAATAGAATTTTTGCAACTTTTTCCTTCTTTTAATTCCTTCTCCCCCCCTCCAGATCAATTCTGTAATTTTAACAATATTGCAACACCAGAGCAAAAAACACACAATCCATCCTCTCAGATGGGGATGTGTAAGGACAGCACTTACACTTTGGTTGGGAATGAGGAGGAAAGGGTAAGGGCTGTGGCCTTATTTCCTCCCTGTCAATGGTGACTGCAGACCTGAGATCTAGCAGCCCCACCTAATGAGCCCTAATTATACTTTATTTGTGTGTTAAGAGTAGATTCAATAGCTCATGACTCTCCTGTTAAGCAACTCTTCAGTTGCACATTCCTGAGGCACCGTTTGGGATTCCATTCTGCCAGTAATCGGATTTTTTTCCCCCCTCCAAATTAGTAACACAGTCACATAGCAAATTGGAATATGCATGTGGCTTCAACACTGATATGGCGTTGCCTTCTCCTCTTCCTGACACTTTTGATGTTGCTCCCTTTCATCGTCGTCACCGTCCTGCTTCTGCAGCAGACTTCACATCTAAGGCCTTGTGCAGGGCATAATTAGAAGCTGCAGGACCAAGACATGAAGGTTGGGCTCTTGTTTTTCAGGCAGCAGCTCAGGGAAGGGCAGCTGGTCCCTCGGTGGACGGGGACAGTGCCTACCCCACGGGGACCTCCCACTACACCTTGGGTTGGCCACCTGGTCACCAACGGGGTAAACTTGGACACTCTCTCCTAAATCATCTCCTTTAAGGCAAGGGAAAAGCCCCCAAATCAGAGAAGCTCCCCCTCACTTCTCCCATCTCAGGATTCACCCTCCCAAGTCAGGCTGGGGAAGGGAAGAGCCATGGGGGTCCCTTGCTGTGCTGGCAGAGCAAAGGGAGCTCTTCCTTAACTCTAACAAACAAGGGACAAGTATTCCCACCTCCCAAATATCATTTTCTTACCCTCATAAGGACATAAATATAAGTTTTAGTACAATAAACCCTTTGCCTTGTATTAAACTCCGTATCTAGTGTCTAAGGGCCCCTTCCCATTTGGAAATGCATTTTGCTTATAAACATCCTAGTGCAGTAAAAACAGGGAGTTTTCAGTTTGCTGTTGTGCAAGAGGCTTCTTAATATCCAAAAGAATAAGCGTTTATCGCAAAAAAGCACTGAACAAATGGCATGTATTGCAATTCTGCAGTTGGCTGATCACATCATGTTTGTTTTCCTGGAAAGGGGGTGGTATTTGGAAAATAAACTTTTTGTACAAAAACCTGTGTACCTGTCCAACAAAAATATCCTTTTAGCCTGAAGGAAGGACACCACCAGCCCTTCCAGCTGTCAAGCCCTTGGAGAACAGACCCCAGGGTGAAGGCACTGAGAGCCAATTAATCTGGAGTAAGTTTGAGACAATTTATTGCCCAAATGCAAGGGGATGTGGACAGCTGTGGACAAGCCTCACGCTCACTATAACCTCTAAACCTACACCATGATTTGCAGGAGCACAGGATGATTTGGGTTCAAACTGAAAGAGGGGAAATTTAGCTTAGATAGTTGGAAGGAATCCTTGGCTGGGAGGGTGGTGAGGCCCTGGCACAGGTTGCCCAGAGAAGTTGTGGCTGCCCCATCCCTGGAAGTGTCCAAGGCCAGGTTGGCCGGGGTTTGGAGCAACCTGGGCTAGTGGGAAGTGTTCCTGCCAATGGCAGGGCATTGGAACTGGATAATCTTTAAGATCTCTTCCATCCAGATCATTCCGTGATTCCTCAATTTGAAGGCTCCCTGCCTTTCGGGTGTCACAAGGCTCATCCCAATACTTGGCCAATGCTGTTTGGTGGCACAGGGATCTATAACCCCTCTACAAACCATTACTTGGCACACTGGGCTCACCTGGTGCTGCTTCATGGGAAATGTCCTATTTCAGTGTTTTTAAGAAAGAAAAAAAACCCCCAAAACATTTCCACTATTATTAATGGTAAAGCTTGAAGAAAAAAAAAAAAAGATGAAGACAGAGCTGTGTATTTACTCAAAACACTCCAGTATAAAATAATAAAGTTCTAAAACAAAAGGTACCTCATCCTGCTGCCACCCCACTGGGCACCACACCGAGGGGTCTCTGTCACGAGAGCAATTTTCTTCCAATACCTCAACATTCCACAAAATTACTCACAGTCTATGTGTTAAGGAGAGAGCGTCAGATCAGCGTTGGCTTTGAATTCCCTTGCTTTTGTCAGCCTCATTATTACAGCTCGAATGTTATTAAAATGCTGCTCTTCGTCTGTTAATAATCATTTCACTTCTCTATCTCTGCCACATGAACTTTAGAACACTGTGAAATGGGTTTTGTAGTTGCATGTTTTTTTCAAGTTCATTGATCAAACATTTGTACATTTTAATGTTATAAATAATTGAAGAGCCTTCATTTTTCAGTGTTAAAATTAACTTTTCTGTTCTGCCTTTTAAAACTAGAACAAGGGGAAGTGTAATTTAAGCCATGAAAAGGCTGCAAAATACGTGAAACTCTCTGTAACCCTTTTCTGTGAGAGTCTCCTCTTTTTACTTTGATTCTTGCGGAGACTGAAGTGTGAACAGCCAGCCCTTGACAGGCTCCTCCAGCAGGTTACTAGCTAGAGGAGTTCACCTATTTTCAGAGAAGCCTTTAAACATGGGATGGATACAAGGAGACTGTTTGAAGCCACCCAGCAGGTTTGGGAAAGCTGGGGGCAGGGAGAAGCTGGAGGAGGTGGGTGCAGCAGAGCCTGACAGGGATGTTTGGATGAAGGACAGTGGGTTTTGTCTCAGTGAACGTTTTTCTTTCCTTCCCAATGTGTGTGTTAAATAGGATTGAAACCTATTAATTGAATGAACTCAGGAATGAGCCAGAATGCACAGGGAATGGGAAGAGGAAAGCATAAGGTTGCCTCTGGCAAGGAGAGGGAAAGGAAGATGCAAACCTGCACTAACATCCTTTGAGTACAGTGAAAAGCTGTTAGGTTGGATATGAAGTCACCATTCCTGGTGGTCCCAGATCTTCCAGCTACATCAGAAGTTTAAACCAAAAACCTGTACAGATACACAAGAGGGCTTGTCCCTGTATCAGCCCTCAAACTGGGCCAAGGACCCAGCAGATAAATATCCTGCAGTTGCAAAAATCTGTGAAACCATCAGCAAAATTAACAGTATTTGAGTTTGTGTGATAATTTGGTGATGTCAAGCATGAACCTGGAGTCTTTCACTAAAGATCTAAGCCTGACTCTAAATCTAGGTCAGAGGCAACCTCTCAGGTCAACCAAAGTTAATCATCAGTACTGGGACACAAACTGCTGCTGGGGCAGCTGCTGAAATGAATCAATGTGGAGCAAGTCTAATATTTCCAGTTTTTGGATGAATATCACAAGCAGATTCTTATCCAAGATATATCAGAAGACACTCAAACTCCCTTCATTGAGAAGCTGTGCTGGGAATTTTCCTGCGAGGGAGTTCCCATGAGGGATGACTGGGGCTTCCTGACTCCAGCCAGGATGGAGATGTTGTGGGAAAAGCAGATCCCAAATACTGGTTCAATTAATTTTGCCAGTGGAGAGAGCCCTTGGAGCATCTTCACCTCAGCAGACACATGGATGTGGGAGAGGACAACTTGCCCGCCAGCAGATTTTATGCTGAACAAACATACATAAGATAAGGTTCCCTGGAAGTTACGAGGAAATCTATGAATCTTTACATTAAAAGAGGGAAACCAAAAAGCACGGATGTTTCTCCACCCTCTGACTGCTGCTCATTCACTACGAATTTTATGAAAATGATGTTGAGAGATTTACTGAAAACACTAAAACTAGTGTTGATGGAGCAAGTGACCCCTGGGCATTGCTCTGCCTGAACTCATTTCAAAGCAGGCACTCCCAGAGCTGCTGTGATGCCACATAAAGACAGAGCTCACTCCTCAATGCCAGCTTAAGAAAATGAGCAAAGACATCCCTGCAGCAAAGCCAGTTTGGCCTGAGCTGTTCCCCCATGCAAATGCCAGTTCTGGCCACACACTGTGCCACGGGTGTTGGAGCAAGAGCCAGCAAGCAACTGTCAGATTTAAAACCAGTAAATGACAGTAATAGCTTGTTTGTGGCACCACACCCATGTCTTTGGAGAGATGTAAATTGGAAGAACCATAACAGGGAGTTAAAGAGAAAGGAAATCCAGAAAACAAATATATTTGGTTCCCTTGCTATCAGCTTTGGTTTCTCTTTTGTGTGCCTCTCAAAAAACAAGAGTTAAAGAAGTGAAGAGTGGAAAAAAAAAATCAGATACATGTTGAACTGGGCTGAAATGGTGGGTAGGGTAAGGTTCTGTTCTTGATATCCCACTGTTACCTCCAGGAGATCAGGAGGAAGGAAGACTTTCATCATCTCCCCAACAGAAAGAATAAGTAAATAAATAAATAGAAAAAGAAAGGACAGACAACTTTTAGAAATGGTCACAGGTTGAGTGCACACACGGCTCAGTCTTGCAAAATCCATCCTGATTGTTGTTATCCTCCTTAACAGGGGGATTTGGAGAACGCTCTTTCAGCAGAAGCTGGATCATCAGAGACAGCTCTATGTCACAGACAGTGGTTGCACAGCCCCCTACACATAAATCCATGTTTAGTCCCCTGCCACGTGGGTCCCACCCCATTCCCAAGCAGGCATGGGGATCCCTTTGGCTCCAGTGCCACTGTGCCCAAGTGCCAGCACACCATAAAGAACATTTCTCAATTATTTCTTGGAGCTACTTAAAGGGATGATGGCCTGGTGGTGCACAGCGTTATCAGCCCCTCCAACAAACACTCCAGCCTTCAGTGTTAATCTTGGAATTCTCTGCATCTTCCAAGTTTTGGTCCACAGGAGGTTTTCCCCATTTTTTGTTCCACAGCAAGTGGTCGACTGGTGGAGATGGATTAAGACAAACACAAGCAACACTGCATGGTAAATTCTCTTTCTTTGTGTGACAGCTGGTTTGAATGTGTTACTGGATCAAGTAAAACTTTAGCTCCACATTCAAAAAGAGCCTCAGCTTTTCCAAAAGGGGTTTGGCTCCTCCACAAGAAGTTCAGCTGCTGGTATTCACTTATTTAATTCTTCACCAAACATGCAGAATCTCTGACAACCATTTGTTTAAATTACTTACACGACTTGCCGTTTTAATCTTTTTTTCCTATTAATCTGTGACAAACCATGGAATTTAATATTTTTTACCATGACTAATGTATGAAATTTGTTAGCTTTGTCTGTAATTTACAGAGAGCCCTGAATAATTGAGCCTTTAAGTTTAAAGCCTTATATTTCGTTATTCTAGCTGTGATTGCTTGTAATGGTTTGAAGAACCTGAGGGGTTTTAGTGATGGGTGCCAATATAAAATACCAACACTGATCTCAGCCCTCCTCATTTTCCTCTGTTTGTCTCCAATTATTACTTGGGGGCAAAATGAAAGAAAATAAATAAGAGACAACATGGGGAGGGGGGGAAGACCAGGGAATTAATGTACTCCAAGGACTGCACAAGAGGAAAGAGTTTCTAACACCTCTGATGTTAAATCTCAGCCTACTCCTCGTTTACCCTGGTTTAATACACTGATGCATTACACTGCCAAAGAAACTGTGTTGTGTGCCAAAATTGTTGGCAGTGTTGTGTTTCAAAAACAGTAATTGTAACAAATAAATATAGGTATATAGTCAATTTTTCTGCAACCTCCAGGAATCCCTGATCTTAACACAGATACCTACTTTCTCTCAACCATGAAGCTGTTTGAGCTCAGTAAAGCTCTACCAGCTGGAGACCCTCAAGAGTCAGGGATTGAGGGGTCGTTGTGCCTTTACAAGCTGAGGCCACACTTTTCCAGGTCATCTCCACCACAGACAAGCACAAGGGTGACAAGAGCGAATTGCCACACGAACCAGAAGAGAGGGACCCAATGAACCTGCTGTCCCCGCCACTGCCCAGCTTTTGGTAGCTGAATGAAGGGGCAGGACCTCACCTTTCCACAGCACTTCAGCCCATATTTGCTCTGCTAGAAAGCTGCAAGGAGCTTGATTCAGAAACCACTTGCTCGGGGAACCATAACGACTCAGTAATTGCTCAGAGGACAATCCCTAGAGGACCATCCCTCGACTTCCACGTGGCAAGGCTGAAGGCCAGGAGCATCCTGGCGACCACTGAAACGCCAGTGAGATCTCCCTCTGTCATCTGGGAGAAAGAAAGGAGCACAAAGAGACTCCTGCTGCACATAAACACTGGAAAATAGGTCTTAGAAGGAGGTGGAACACAAAGTGATCTAATGGCACGTTAGCCTTAAACAAGGGAGCACAGAATGCCTTCACAAAAAGATGTTTTATATATATATATATATATTCCTCAGGTCATGTTATTTCTTTTAAATATTAATCAGAAAAATTGGAAAGCTTTATTATAAAGATGACAAATGCTACTGTGCCTCGAGGAAAGGTTGAGCACAGGATATGCACACTCGTACTTATTTGATTCAACATGGTGACTGTGGGCTGCACTTTTAATGAGGGAAATAAAACATCCCCTTAATTGGCTATAAAAGGATGTGCACCACACACTTACTGAAACATTAGGCTGCACAGTTAGGACCTGCTTTGTAACAATGCCTCATTTTTATTAATATTATTTTTATTGCTTGGGAAATCTATGAGTTTATCTATGTGATAGGAACAAAAGGAGCTTTTTTTTTCCCCTCCCTTTTTTTAAGGAAGAAAGAAAAAAAAATATAATCTACACAGGGTAAATTGAAAACATCAGTGTACCCTACAGAGTAACAGCACTTTATCATGATTTATACATGGGAACATAACTGTTGCCAAAAAACATAGGTGACCTCTCCCTACCCTATATTAATAATTACAGTATGGAGATGGAAGCATGATATGCAGGACACTCCTCTCTACTACAAAAAAAATCAGGGGGAGTTGCTTAAGAAACGTAAAAAAGAGGCAAATCTGACTAGTAAGTGTTGACAGGCATCGCATCTCATGCAATGAAAAACACATTATTGGAATTTACCCAAAACTCAGGTTTTATTCCAACTGTTCGCACTACTTATTCTTTCCTCCTTTTTTTTTTTTTTTTTTTTCCTTTTTTTTTTTTTTTTTTTTTTTTTTTTTGAAATTAAGGAAGAACACCCTCTGAACACCCTTTCTGGTCAGGCTCTACTAAACACGCATCAACCTCTCTGAACCCTGCTGTGAAATACAAACTACAAGAAGGGGCTGACAGAGGCAGAGCTGAACACTTGGTGACACTTAGTGACAATGCTTGAATCCCAGGCAGAAGGTTCTGGGGTCACTCCAGGTTTTTTTGTGTTTCTTAACAGGTCCCTCCACCCATTTGCCCTACATGAGTTTCATTATTACCTTAAGCAAAATATTCACTAGAAGAATCATGGAGAATGAAAAAGGCATTTTTTTTATATGGATGTCAAATTTTTTAAAGCATTTTCCCTGCCCTCACCCCTGGAAAAGTTTAAACCCATCTTTTAAAGGCCCACCTGAAGCTTTCCTTTACATGACTACAGTTGTAACACCCAAAAAGGGATGAGATCCCACACAGGAGCTTCTCCACTCGCTGCCAACGCAGGGACTGCTGCACCTGCTGCCACCCCCCTTCCCAAGACTTGATTTAACAAATAAAGCCCAAAGCACCCTTTAGAATACAGAGTGAAAAAGAAATTCCAAAACACATCAGCAAAGGCTGATTCAGTTTACAAATTCATATTGAAACCTGCTAGTGATTGTAAGAGTTTTTATAAAGCACTGTAAGTTATGATTCTGAACTTGACATATGATGGAGCTTCCTGGATTAAATATCCCTGATACTTTTCTCCCCAGAAGACAAGGCAGGAAGAATTCTTCTTCCTAGCTCCACAGTTGATTTTCCAGATTTTCATATCCTTAGGCTTATTAAAGCTGATCCAGAAGGAACACACCATCACTCTGTGCTAACTCCTCTCTCCTTGTGCACCTCCAGGCAGGCAGCAGTGGGTCTGGACACAGCAGAGGTGAGGAACAGCACTAAATCCAGCTGCCCTGGAGAGACTTGGCTGAAGCAGACACATTTTTCCTCCTAAATGCCAGGTTTAAACTCTCCTCCTTTAGGGCTGAGACCTCTGAAGGGACAGGACAGAAGGAATCTGACACCCACAAATAATTAAGGTCTTGATTTTATATCAAACCTAATGGCAGGCACCCAACACCATCTTTACATCAGGTAAGATGAAGCAGCAACAGACTGCACTGATTTAAATCCCCTATTCTCTGTTTTTCTTTGGTGATTTTTTTGTTTCCCACTGAACCTTTCAGGCCCTGGA
Source organism: Cephalopterus ornatus (assembly GCA_013396775.1). NCBI lineage: Eukaryota > Metazoa > Chordata > Aves > Passeriformes > Cotingidae > Cephalopterus > Cephalopterus ornatus. The sequence goes on from VZRE01002351.1 coordinate 21,920, forward strand.
AAATGTAAAACTAAAGCAGGAAGCACAGGTTTAAATTATGTCAGACAAGATCAGACAGTGCCTGGAGCAGACAGGCTCTCTGCAGGTCCTCGCTGTAATGCTGCTCGGGCAGCCTTCTGGGAGAGGAGCAGGAACTGGGGAGCAGTGAGCAGAGCTGGGAAACATGATTGGAAAATAACACAGCTCCCTGTGCTGGGGTTCACCACTACACCCTGCTGCAACATGCCTGGCAGGGCATCCCATCGGCGCTTTTCCTGCTTAACCAAAATTTTGCACTATTATTTTGCAGCCTCATGGAATGGCAGGACCATTGATGCTTGAAAAATAACTCTGTGGAAAATACAGGGAGCAGTTCTTTAGGACGACCTCTGGCTTCCTCATAAAATTGAAATTACCAGCTCTGCGTCAAAATATGCAGATTCCAGAAATACAACGGGATCAGACACTTGAAATTAGGAGAGAGTATTTTTCCATGCCCAGTTCTAGCAGCAGCTATTTTGATACCGGCTCATTGCTAAAATCAACACTCAAGTCCACTTTATCCTATTTCCAGCAATTACAGCTACTTCAAATAGGGAATTTTAATTCAAGAAGTAGAATAAATGTCATTCCTGGAACACGTACATTACTGTAATCTAATGTGAGTAAGAAGTCACTTGAGATGGAGAAACGCAACAGCCCCTTTAGGGCTACTGCCATAGCAGAGGCAACAAAAGGGAAACCCTCGTTAATCCATTGGAAATATCATGTTAATAAATGAAAATGAGATAATGACTTTTGTGGTGAGCTGAATCTTGTCTAAAGCCTCTTATGAGCTTCATGTGTCTCAATTAGGGACTATGTTACAAGGTAAAAAAAAATAAAAAAAATCAGCTGCGGGCTGAACACAATAAAAAACAAAGTTAAATAAGGAAATGTACTTGATATTATTATATTGCAACCCTCCTGCCTGCCCTAGAAGTGTCTTTTGGTACAGATCCATCTTGAGCCCCCATTACAGCTTTTAATTGGTATTTCAGGAGCTGCCCCTGCAACGCAAGAAATGACAGTGTTTTGCTTTCCTCTTTCATATCAAAGGTTACTAAGTCAAAGCCCATTTAGCCTGTCTGATTCCACATCACACCTCTTCACACAGATAAACTGGAGTGTTCCAACACCAACAGCACAGTCACAGCCATCCTCTCACAGTGAGAAGCCAGCACAGACCAGGCTGGGAAGCACAGACAGAGAGGGCTGAGCCTCCCACTGGGCAGGAGGAGCACACAGTGCCCCCAGATTTCAGCATCTAAGCAGGGAAGGAGGATTCTAGCCACAGCAAACTATTCCTTACAGATTTTATGGTGTTTCAGTCTGTGGTGCATAATTCTCTCACAGGTAAACACACCTCACAATTTCAGTTTTCTGAAGTTTCGGTGGAGGAAATGTTTGACTGGAAACCAGAGTTTCTCTGCTTCAGGAAGTTAAGACCCATCTACAAGATGCTATGTATGAACCTTCATTAGTTTATAAACTCCTAGAGTGTTATCTGAATTGTCCTTTTACAGCAGAGATATTTATTTGCAAAAAACCCTACTCTTAATCAAGATTGTCTGTTAAACAATTCTACATCCCCATTAGTTGGTATATAACATTCAAAAATTAAAAATTTAAATGAAAAATGAAACAAAAACTATAAAAAAAATGGACAAGAGCTATCATCAACTAGTGGAAAAGGTGGAGTCCCCATCCCTGGAGAGGTATAAAAGCAATGTGGATGTGGCAGCTGGGGACATGGGTTAGTGCGGCCTTGGCAGTGCTGGGGGATGATTGGGCTGGATGGTCTTAAAGGACTTTTCCAGCACAAATCGTTGTGTGACTCTAAATATTTCACTTTGTCAGACATTTTGTTTAAATATCACTTCCCCAAAATACAATTAGGTTCATTTTTCCCACTGTTTCCGTTTTCTATTCTTTTTGTTGGCATTTTTTTGGTTGGCTTCTTTTTTACTCACAAAATGGTAACTCTTCAGGAGTTCAGTTATTATCAGTTCATTTGGTATTCCTGGAAATAGCAGTGATTATGATGAATTCATTTGATATTCATGTCCATGTCACATGTCCTTCAGTGGCACTGCCATTGTCACTCAGCACTCATGAGGCTGTGCTCTGCTCTGGTGGTGGATGTTCCCATTCCAGTCCTTCCCACGAGCAGGGTGCTGGGACCGGGGACAGCACAGACACATCACACTCCCACTTCTACCCATTATTATTATATAGAAGAAAAAGCAGTTTTAGCATGGTATGATTAAATAAAATATATAATTTCTCTCTCAAATGGGTTTTGTAGTTTTTTTATAAACTTCTTCATTTCCTCTCAGATCCTTCAGCCCTTTGCAATTCTGAAGATGTGCAAAAATTACTCCAGAAGAATTTATAACTTAACAAATTTGTTTTGTGTTCCTCCACTGTAGGTTTTCAGCCACAATACTTCAGTGGGATCTTTTGCTTCTGAAACACTAAACTTGCCAGGATTTCAGGAATAACTTTCCATCTGAAGAGCCACTTTTATGCGTGCCGGGCTGTGATGTTGCTGTTGAGAAGAGCTCAGGTTTTGAGCAGACCCCAAGCTCCCCTTCATAGACAGGAACCCAAGCCACCAGAATTTTTTGTATTTCTGCACAAGATTATTAACGGGGATGATCCAAAGGCCCTGGAGGAGCTCAGGTCACACTCAGTTCAACGGGATTTATTTCCTTGAACCATTTTGGCCCCTCTCAAATCCTCCACTCTTGAACCACACCAGCGACCGACTGCGAGCTTTAGGAGGTACGACATCTTGGGAGCCCCCACGGTTACTTCAAACACAACATGAGCATGGCTTGGTCAAAAGTTTTTTCCAAAAGTCTAATATATGTGTCCCAAGAGCATCCAGCCCTATTCACCTTAATCCTGAATCAACCCTGCCTGTGTAAGTACAGCCCAGGCCTCATCCTCCAGGGCCACTCTGACACTTAAAGTTGGATGCAGGAGCCTTGATGGATTTGGGCTGCGCTGCACATTACCAGGGAAAGAACCCTGGCTCTGCTATCCGAGGACTTCTAAAACATCATAAAGGCTTTACTTCCTACCAGCCTCAAACCTCCTGCAGGCACTGGACTCTCCCATTCCCAGGGAAGCACTGGGAGCCAATCCCAGGTATCCAAGAAGGTCCCCTCAAAGCCATGTGTTGTCCCAATGTTGACACATGGGATCAAGCAAAAGAAGGAAGGAGCAGAGAAGGATTCATGTCTCTATGCAAACCAATTGATCTAAAAGGAACCTGATGTGCACCCAAAACCAGCAAAAAAAAAAAATTTCCTTGGATCTTAGATGGTCTTCAAAATCTTCCTTGGACAGATGAACAGAGAGGGTTCGAAATCCAAGTGAGCAGCAACACAAGATACACATCAAGTGCCCAAAGCCTCAGTTTTTAGAAGAAACAAAAAATAAAACAAACAAAAAAAAATAAAAACAAAAAAGCAAACAAAAATAAAACAAACAACAATACCGCACAAAACCAAACCAAATACAAAACAAAAGCAAATGAGCAGCTATTGTTTCTCCTTTTTCTAGTGAGAAGCTCTTGGTTCTGGCATGGGCAACCTAAGGATTGCCACCAAAGCAGTTGCCATCCCAACCTTTCCCAGCTGGCACTACAAGCAGCACCATTATTTCTACAAGCAGGCACTGAAAGGTCTTTGGTGCTTCTTTCCCCTAGCAGGTAAATCTCCATGTGGGAAATGTATTCCACAGGGATGATGGTCATTCTGATCATTGTTACTCTTGAGTTTAGGTACAAAGGGATCACACAAGATATTCGCTGGATTAACCAAGGAGTTTGTTTATATTTGCCTGCTGGTCATTTATGATGCACATATTTCCACTCCACAACACAGGGAACAGGGAGACATGTCCCTGCTCCACATTACTCAGGTTGTCTGGTGGAGGAAGCCCAACACAGCATTCATGAGTTATTCCACTCTTGGCATCTGCACAGATGCAACTTAGAGATAGATTCCACAGGCAGTTTATTGGCCTATCAAGAAAATGTGCAGGGCAGGCTCAGAGATATTTTAACTCATGAATAAATCTGGTAATTTATGGTTGAGCTGACAGTTCTGAACCGGGGTTTGCAGCTTGTGCTCAGAAAGACTAAAAGGGAGACACTACCTAAAAGGGCTCCAAGAGCTGCAGAGGGACTTTGAACAAGGGCCTGGAGGGACAGGACAAGGGAGAATGGCTTCCCACTACCAGAGGACAGGGTTAGATGTGGTATAGGGAAGGAATTCTTGGCTGTGAGGGGGGTGAAGCCCTGGCACAGGTTGCCCAGAGAAGCTGTGGCTGCCCCATTCCTGGAAGTGTCCAAGGCCAGGTTGGACAGGGTTTGGAGCAACCTGGGATAGTGGAAGGTGTCCCTGCCCATGGCAGAGGGTGGGACTGGACAAGTTTTAAGGTACCTTCCAACCCAAACCATTCTGTGGAAGGCTGTCTGGGAGTTTCTGGACAGAGCTTGAGTCAAGAGCACAGCTGTGCAAGAAGAATTTTCTGCAGTCTGTTCCTCCACTTGTGGAGACTTTGGGAACAGAAGCTGCAGTGAAGTGTGTTTCTGCCATCTAATCTTTCTTATTCTCAACCTGGTTCATCACAAACACTTGAAGTACTTTTTGTGGATATTTCCCTACCCAGAGGGCAAATGTTTACCTACAAAAGGCTTTGCTCTTGCGTTTTTCACTCTCCCTTTTTGAGGTTGCATGTGGATGAAGTGCCAAATCCTTTCCTCAAGCAAACAAAACTTCACCCCACTCACTATGGAAAATGAACACACTGACAGCGTGTTCACTGACAGCCTCTTGTCCACAACAGGGACCTACATCATTCAAGAATTGTGATTTCTTCCTTCCCCAAACCTATACATTGCTCTGTACCTGAACATCAGACCCAAAAACTTCATAAAACTGGTTATTTCAGTAGGTTAAAAAACTAAATAAGCTGCTCTTTCTGGTTGCGTTTCTGTGCTTCCTCTCAGCCCCGACACATGGCTGGGATAAAATTCTAGGAGTTGACGTTGTCTCAGCTGAAAGATTGAGATCAATTTCAGCTCAATCCAGGAAAACACGTGGATTCAGCATTCCTGTACCCAAACATGTGCCCTCCTCGAGCTTTAGATTTAGCATCTCCTCCAAACATTTAAAAATGCATTAATTGACTGCTTGCTTATACTCTGAGAGCAAGATCAGGCCAAATATCAATACGGGGAGACATGTCTTGAAATACGGGTGTTGCACACCTACACAGAAACATCCCTTTGTGTTGCTCTGCTGCTCCCAGTAAGCGCACGACAACAATTTGCATCGAACTCACAAGGCTTTTCTGCACAAGTCAATTCAGATCAATAGAAAAAGGCTTTTACAAAGAAAACAAGTGTTGTGTGGAAAATAGTTCAGGCAGCGGGAACGTTTCACAGTTGGGGTTGGCAAATCAACAGACTTTTATCTGCGGTAGAGGGAAACAAAAAAAAAAGCCTGTCAGATTTAAATTGTGCAAGGATTTCCACCGTGTTTGGTGGGTTACAGGCACGTGGTGCTTTATTAGGCAGGTCACAGCAGCCTGTGCAGCAGGATGAGGCACTAGCAAAGCTCATAACTGGGAAAATATATACCAAGGAAGGAGGAACAGCAACTCCAAGCACCTGACACCAGTTTAGAGGTCTGGGATGAAACTCTATTGACCTGCATAGGATTTTAAAGGGGAATCTGAGCAGCTCACAGTGAATGTGGCATTATCTTTATAAACCCAGTACTCCATCTGGTTTGGTGGTTATGGGACGATGCAGTATGAAAAGGTTCAAAACTGACTCACTGCTTGAATTGTGAGGGTGAATTATGGACTGAAAGAGTTCTCACTTTTTTCCTGAATAGCAGCTATTAATGAGTCATTCCTGAAGGCAATGGGGGAAGATGCAGACAAATGAGAAGCAGGTTAAAGAAGAAATATGGTTTCATTGACACAACAGCTTCTTGCTATGGGAAGAGATTGGAGTTATTCCAGCTTATGTCAGCTCCATTTTTTGCTTCTGTTAGTGGCTTGAAGTAGCTGAAATAATAGTTTGTGTTTGGTTCTATTGGACAACTGTCAAAATTAACAAAACCTAAGTGGAAAAAATAAGGTGAAAAAACTGATACGGAACTATCAAAACAGGCAGTTCTGAAAAAAAGGCACCTGAGCAGTCAGAGAAAACCCCTGCAACTGGGATCTTGGCCCTACAAATAGAATCACAGACTGATTTGGGTTGGAAGGGACCTTAAAGCTCATCTCATTCCACCCCCTGCCATGGGCAGGAACTGCCCACTATCCCAGGTTGCTCCAAGCCCTGTTCAACTTGGCCTTGGACACTTCCAGGGATGGGCCGTCCACAACCTCTCTGGGCAAATAGGCTCAGCATAGTGTTTCAGCTCTATTTTGCTCATTTTTTTAATATTTCCTGCTTATAGTCAGATAAAAATAGTATTTTAGGGCCATCACTCCTAATTAAACCCACAAAGAGCAAACCTATGAATGGATGTGAACAACTTCAAGCCTTGAAAAGCATTTTCTTCCTTCCCATTAGATAAGAGTTTTATTTCAAGGTTCCAGCTGAGTCTTATTTTATGTTAATTTTCCAACTGTCCGCAAGAAGGAAAAAAACCCACCATGAACAAACAGAGTTTAGTAAGTGGACTTGAATAACTAAGAAAAACCTGAGTGGCTTTATACCGTGCTCTTACAATCTGGTGGAAAAAGTGATTTTTTTAGAGCAGAGAGGAGGCTGTTGTGCTCGTCTGTTCTGGCTCACATCACATCAACAGTGTCACTGAGCATGAGGCAACAGTGGTATTTCTATTTTGGTACATAAAGTTCAGTACACATTGGATAAAAGAACACACAGGCAGCTCCCATTACTAAAAATGTTGTGTACTGCCTCCATTTTTCTCATCCTATTTCTCCATAAATTAGTACACTACTACAGGTTTACAGTTAGACTACTTTGCGGGTCATACACACAGCAAAAGTATTTATGGGCCAGCAATAAAATTAGTAAGACCTCAGCAAGACAGTTGCTTGTAGGTCAGAGCACACAGACACACATTCCCTTTGTTCAATGGCATTTCAGGACTGATGTATTTTTTGGTTTTATCTGTTTACAGGAGCCTGGTAAACCCAGACCCTGGCACGTGTCGTGCTTGCAGCAGTGGGACTTTGTGCTACTGCTGTGTCTTCAGTATTTAGAATCTTCATTATAAAAATCCCATTGTAAATATTAAATGATGGATTGGATTTTTTTTCCCCCCACCCTCCCATTTTATTCTGTCTTCCTCCTGACACCATGAATTTGGAGGATTTTATGTACCACTCAGTTGGGAGACAAAAAAAAAATGGCCTCTGGGAATGATTCAGCAAGAGGATGCAGGTTATAAGACAAGATAACTCCTTTAGGTACAGCTTTGGCCTTTCCTTGTGTCTCCTGGGCAGCTCATTTAGACAAGGAAGCTTACTTTCCAGCACACTTCCATAGCAATGAAAGCAGCTCCTTTTCCATCCTGCGTCAGCAATTCAACAGCTTTTTTCACCCTCCTCGAATCAAACATACCCCTATTTGTATTTTAGCTACTTTTTTTTTCTTTATACTTCTTTTATCAGCACACATCCTGGGATTCTGAGGAAATCTAAAGAGTTTATCGCCAGTTCATCTCCTCTCAAATTCTTCCTCAGCATCTTGAAATCTTCACATCAGATCATCTTTTAAACAGCTTGTTTCTGCCCCAAGTGAGTACATATCCAGGTTTCCCAGGCTTTCTGCACGTAGGAGCTCCAGAAGTACTTTCCTATCATTCCTGCTGTCCTCTGCCCTTTCCAATCCCCAGGATGTCCATGGGACGCTGTGTTGTCCTACCTGGGGCAGGGCAGCCCACAGAGCTCCAGGGAAGCACTTTACAACATGCCAGATTAAACTCTTATATCTTCACACTTCATACTTTTATGGGTTTAGCTTCTGCTTTGCATTAGTACTTAAGCTCTTTCTCACCCAGAATTCTGCGAAACATATCTGTTTGGTGAATATTCCCCCAGTTTAGAGCTACAAGTGTAAAAAAATCTACTGTTTGTCTTAAGAGGAGGCAATGGACTACTCTCTCCCACGCTTCCCCAACCTTGCAGAGAAGTTCTCTGCAGATTTAATCCGTCATCTCCACTTTGTTCACCTCACTGGATACCACCTTTACTCATTTTTTTCCAGAGGATGCATAGAGCTACAGTTTAACCCTCAGTACCACAGAATCCCTGAACTGGGAAAAGCCCTCCCAGCCCATTGAGTCCATCCTGTGCCCAATTCCCACCCTGTCCCCCAGCCCAGAGCACTCAGTGCCATGTCCAGTTGTTCCTTGGACACCTCCATGGATGGAGACTCCACCACCTCCCTGGGCAGCCCCTTCCAATGCCTGAACACCCTCTCTGTGCAGAAGGGTTGTTAAATTAGTTGGAGGTTTGTCCAGCCTCCTGTTACACCTCACATTCCTCCCCTTTTACACCAGCATTACTCCAACCCACTCCCCAGTTACCTGAGCAATCCTTCCAGATCAGTGCTGTGATCCCAAAAAGGACAGAATTAAGCCAAATGCTCCCACCCATGCCTGCTTTCCACATTATCTCCCTAAAAAATCCCCCTGATTTGTCAGACAGGATTTACCCTTTATGAAACCATGCTGACTGGTTTATTTCTCCAGATGTTTTGTGATCTCATCCTTTATTAATGTTTCCAGAGTCTTGCCCAGCACCAAGGTCAGATGTACTGGTCTATTATATCCCAGCTGCTTTTCCTTGTTTTCCCCTCTCCTCGAAACTGGGGTTGTATTTGCTTCTCTCTATTCCCTTGGTGTCTTCCTTGTCTCAGAGGAGCCAAGAGAAAAATCTTCATTTATTGAACCAGTAATCTCTTCAGTGATCTTGTTAAAGATTCCCCAGTACATAACTCCTACTACCTTGGAGCTTCCAGGGATTTTTAACTTATACAAGATTTATTCTAGAAGGAAATTATCATATCCCAGAAACTTTGCTTCTATTCAACCTTGTGAGCACTGAGTAGAAAGATACATTTAGGCAAAGGATTTCAAAGTGAGCTTGGGGATCTGGGTGCTCAGTTCCCACTGTAATTAATGGGACAGGGGCTCCCAAACCTCCTACATAGTTTAGAAACTGTGACCTAAATGTTAAACCTATTAAACCTGTATATAACATACTGAAACCTATTAAAATTGTATATAACTGATCAGGAGTCTATCCCTTCAATTTGTCATCATGAATTCTTGGCAAATATTTAATTCTTTGTTAGTAATATTTATTTTCAGTTCAGCTAGTTCAATAGAGCAGCCACTGAAGAGATTTTTATTTATTTATTCATTAAGGCTGCTTGCATCCCTGAACTCCATCAGGACACACTTGGATGACCTCAGCTTGGTGAATATCCTCCATTTTCACATGTTATGTGATGCCATGTGCAGCCAGAAGCCTCTCCCTTATCCTTGGTGTTGCTTCCAGCACGAGACATTCAGCTCCTGGAGTTATTTTCCAGGGCTTTCTCTGCCCACACAGTGCCAGTTTTAGAAAGCACTCGGGATTTTTTCCCAAAAATTTCCAAATGCAAGCAAAGCATAAATAATAAGGAGCTTTTAATGCCAATTCCTGCGTTTTTGCAAACTTTACACAGAATGACTCATCACCCAAATCTCCTTCCTTCAGTGTTCATCTCTGTGTTAATGAATTCCAGTCATTCCTACATCACCTCAATAATATTTTCCATAGTTTTCCAGCTAATCTCCACTGCCTGTATTATCATTTAACCACACTTTGAAAGCTGAAGACCAGCCTGCTGCAAAACCCTTGCTTTGGTTTGGTCCCTGACGAGGCCTGAAAACCCAGCGGTGACAAAGGACAATACGCCCAACCCATTTCCCCAGCTCAGCAAATCCATCCTGCACCCACAGTCCCCACTCTTGCCACCTCCATCACATCAGGTAAAATTCAGCAAGTTGTTTACCCTTCTAAACCAGAAGAAAATTCCATCAGATTTGCAAGTACTCTCAGAATAACTCTGTCCTTCCAGGACTCACTCCTTCTGGAGCTTTCTGCCATTCCTCCAAGCAGATTTTACAGTCAGTTGGAAAGAGGTGGTCTTTGAGGTCCCTTCCAACCCAAAACATTCTATGATTCAATAAGACTTTTCTTTCCCTCTCTCCACCTGGTGCTGAGAAGTGATGAAGCAGGAGCAGAGGGGAGATGACCAGAGCATGCCTCATCATTGATTTCCAACACAAGTGGGGGAATATCATCCACCTGCAGGCACCCGTGACACTTCTCTCTGTGCTCAGACACCCCTTCCAGCCTGGGAAACACAAAGCATCACCAGGTGAGCAACTCACCTCTTCAAAAACCCTAACAGCCAGCTGCTTCCCCAGGTTAAAGTTCCTGCAGCTCCCCCAGAACTAGTGAAACAGCTTCCTTTGCTCTGCTACCTTACGCTCAAGTTGCAAACAACATATGCTGGGCAAAGGATAAATTAAGATTCCAGAGCTTAGAGCTTGAATCTGGATTTTGCCTTAAGAACATAAGGCTTCACTCATCACTAGTTATTTCAACTCATGGAAAAACAAAAGAAAAAAAGTACCTAAAAGTCATTATTTTACTGGAGGTCTGAGTTGTTTGTTAGATCTGTCTCCAATGACACCGACTCAGAGTTTAGAGGCTGCAGGATATTAATATTAACAATGTAAATAACAGACAATTCTTCAGAGGGCAAAGGAACTTGTCTCCAATTTTCAAAGGATATGCTTTACTTAACTCAGGCTAATTAGCTGTGATCTTCATATAAGCAACACAAAAAATTGCATTTGATTTTACATTTTTAAATAGGAAAAAAAAAATATCCTATTTATCCAAAACAGACTTTTAGGATCATTACCAAGTTCTCAAGTGTGTACAAATTACTGTCCCCTAGATTATTTTCCTCGTACAGTGTATTTAGAGATAATTTGTCCCTTGCAATATTATTGAACCATTGCTAGAAATTTCTTTTTCAGAAATGTATTTCTTTGGTCCTGGTTTGTAGATACCTATTGGTTGCTTCTTATTTTTTTCTACATATGGCTTTGTGTATTTATTTCAAGAAACCCTGATGTTTCCGTGTCATATACAACATTTTCTAGAACAAAGTGTAAAGCATTTCACTACAACAAGAACATTTATTAGTGTAAGGATAGTTTTTTCCATGAACAAAACCTGGGAGCATGTTGAAAAGACATTTCTGGGAACGGTGTGACTTGAGGAAGACTAATCTCATGTTCAGTGCATAATACATGCAGCCTTCCTGCACAGAATTTAGCATATGACTAACAAAGCTAACTCCCAATCCTTTGCATGGAATTGTTTTTACATATTAAACACCCCACCTCCTGCTGTCCAGCCCCACATTAGCATTTCTGCTGTTAGATGGGTGGCTAAACCTTCTCAGGCTCATTAAAAGTTCCTTTTTTCCACATTATTACTTTACTTCACCTGAAATACGGGGAAAGAGCGATCTCATGACTTTTTAGAACCTCAGCTGAGACATTACCAGGTTTACAGCCCCACTAAGCCAGAAGGTTTCTGCAGCTCTGGTTACAGAGTTCAGCCACTATCAAATCCATCTCATGTTTTACATGCCTTGGAAAGATCCTTGCCTTCCTTAACGACTGTTGCTGTAATTACACAAATGATCTGCTCCACTGTCATTTCCAGTCAAAGGTGTCATCTAAAATTAAAAATTCATGTAAAAACTAGAGCTGTTACTTTTTTGGAGCAGTCAGTTCAGACCTGATCTGGTTTCACAATGTTTGGTTTCACTTCCCGCGTTCCTGTGCACAGTGAGGAGCTGAGCCGTGGGCACACGGGGCTGCCCAGCCCTTTGGATCACAGTACTTTATCTTAAACAACATTTTGCCATTCAAATTAAAGCCTCAAATTCATCAGGATTAAATTTAAGTACGTTTTGATAACATACTGATGTGCCATAATGGTACAAAGTCCTGCTCTGCACCACCAACATCCATGACAAGTCCTTTCTTCTCCTCCACCAAGAGAGGACTTTGTAGAAGGCATTCCCACACCACATGGAGCCTGCCCCTGGTGATTTGTGTTGCAGAAATTTGGGGCTGATGCTACAAATGGCCACTGCACCTGAGAAACACCAGCTGGATCTGTTTTGATCACAGATGAGAAATAATCCTAAGGTGGAAAACACCACACTTGGCTTTCCCTGCCCTTCTCAGGACTGCTGAAGGTACAACTCAACACCAAACTGTGGCGAGGTTCAGAAAGCAGTGCTGAAAATATTCAGGGAAATAGGCTCACTTGTACAGCTCCAAAGGAGAGGCAAAAGGGGGAAACCTTGAGGAATGGCTCTGACCCAGCCCTACTTCTCAAGATCAGAGGAGATTTGTTTGGCTGCACAACTCCTTCTAGAGCTGGAAATATGTTTTTTTAATCCACTCATCAATAATTTTAAACCAAGAACAGTTCAAGTAACTGAACTTATCATCTCAAATAATTATTTTCATGGCCACAATAAACGTAATTATGTAGAAGTAGTTATTTGGCTATTACTGTTTGTTTAAAGTAAAAGGGAAGGAGGGAAGAGCACTAAACAATTTCCACCAATCAATATTTATTCGTTGGAGAAAGTTTTGTGTTTACTCTGTGCCCCGCCACTGTCTCGTGGAGTTCATCAGAATGAAAACACTGTGCTTTTTCTTTGGAGACAGACTTAACAATTTGAGCTGAATTCTTAAACTGGATGTGCCCATTGACCCATTACTAGTGTGGGTGTTTTCATACCCAACCAGTTAATTGCCCATAAAGATTCATAATGTAACATGACATGAAGAACCACCAGATGTGACTCGTTAAAGTCTTATGCAGAAAGCAAGGAAATCAGGAAAGGCTTGTTTTTACAGACTAAGACAGCATTTCAAGCTTAAATAAATGCTCTGCACAAGCTCTTTTTTTTTTTCCCCCCTTGCCTTTTTGTAAGCAAGATTGTCAGGAGAGGAAAGGGTAAAAAGACATTTAAGAAAGAACAAGCAATTTTTATGTGGAGATTGAAGAAGTGCTGGAATAATAGGATAGTTCTTCCTGAAGGCAAAGATATCAGGACAGGATATGGGCTGCATCTGACCTGCTCACAGGTGCTGTCTCTTGTTCCTGGAAGAACTAAGCCTAAGGAAAGACTTCTGCAGGAGCAGCCTCACAGCACCATGCGTTCTGTGCTGCTTTCCCACACAGGCTGCTGACCCCTCAGCGTGAGGGCAGGGTTTGGTGAGAGACTGCAAGAAATGCTTGGTGGAACTAGATATGGAAGTTTTAAGTGGCTGCTTTTATGCTCTAAGCAGTAACTTGCCATGTAAGATCATAATTATCAAGTAGGTAAAGAAATGGCTTGTTTTTCCCATAGATTTCAGTGGTAGGAGTGGTGCAGGATCACTGGATCTCACCAATATGAGCTGTTTAAGAGTCTACAGAAATAAATAATGCTTGTATGGAATTGTAGGAACACAATATCAAAAGCGTGTCAGAATTGAAAAAAAAACAACAACAAAAACAAACAAAAAACCCCACAAACAAACAAACCAAAAAAACCCCAAAAAACCCCACAACAACAAAAACCACAAAAGAAATTAAAAAAAATCCTGGCTGCTCTTCATTTAGATGTCCAAGCTGAGCTGAACATCTGAATTTGCTTGGGAAGCTGGAGGCTGATGCAGGACTTCCCCATTGCAATGCACACCAAAAGAGCACTGGACTAGGAAACTACTGTTTATGCATCATTTTCTTCATGTGGCATTGCTCCTAAGTCTAAACTCTCCAGTTTGTACTCAACAGAATAACTAAATTCAAGTTTAGGCCAGTTAACTGTTCGTGTTGGGTACAGTTGTAGCATCCTGGTTGTTCCCACCCCACAGCCAAACCTCCTTTTACAGGGTAGCACAGAGAAAGAAAACATGACTTTATGTGATACCTGAATGCATCTGTTTCACTTGGAAAACATTTTATCTTCAGCATGTTTTCAGCCAGAACCTACTGTGATTTTCTGATAAAAGCAAGGAGCAGCGGCAACCTCAGAGTTCTTGCAACTTCGCCGAGAAGAGAGAGGACAATCTCACAGCTAAAACAAGAGAAGTTGTACGTTCTTCCCAAGGCCTCCATCAATATCACCCAGCACATTGATAGTCACCCAGTACTCTCATTGCCGTCACGAGGTACATCTCTGCTGCATCATTCACCCTTCCAGAGTGGTTTTGATGACAGGCAGGAAATTAATCTTTATAGTACTCCACAACATAAAAATCTACACCATCAGCAATGTGGAAAATACGAACATCGTTCCCTGGCCAAACAGCAAATGCCAAATTAGTCAGGATCTGTTGCCCACTCTGTGCCCTGACACAAATTACTCACAGTTGTCTCACTTTGGACTAAAGCAGCCAGAAAGTTTTTGAATTCTCATAATTATAGCTCTTGTTCTAAAAGGGATCCAACCAACCATGTATCTCAACACACACCCCCTAAAATCCGAGTATTTTTTCATTATGAGTTTCCTCTGGTAATTCATAAAAGCCAAAAACAATGCAGATAAACCATAAATTAATGTTCTCATTGGCTGGACAAAAAAATTAGTGAAAGTGGAGAACACGTAATGCTGAAATTTTCTTGTCTTTAATACTTTTATGCATTCAGAAATGGTCTGTATTTTCTATAAGGCCACAGAGAAAAGAAAGAATTATATACATGAAGCACTATTAAAATACAATGAGAATCTATTAAAAGATAAATTTCATCTCTAATTTATAGATTTTTTTTTTTTGGAGCACTTTTTTTTTTTCACCCCAAACTAGAAACATACTTTATAACACAAACCAGGAGTTCTACCATCAAGATTTGTGCTCTAAATGGAGAGCACTGCCACCTAAAATAGGATAACTGACAGATTAAACATCTCCCATTTAGCTCCAGGTGACACACATTCAGATTCAATAGTCTACACCTGAGTGCTGCTTGTTCTCATAGGCAGCATGAAGGAAAAACAACAATAGTTTACAACCTTTTCACTAATCTAGCTTTAGCAAGACTTTCTAAAAACTGTTAATCACACCACAGCTTTGAGTTCATTAAAAAAGTATTATTACCCCTCCTAAAACACATCTTAACTAAATGATGATGTAATTAAGAAAAAAACAACTGGCATCTGACATGAGTGATCTATTGACTCACCAGCTCTCTTACAGCCTGCAGTGCTTCACAAAGCAGGTCTGCAGAACAGGAGTTCATAAAGGACGTGTGAAAAGGTCACTGGCACTCACCTGGAAAGAGGATGTCAAGTAGGGAGCAAAAAAACTCCATTCAGAAGCAGGGTATTTTCTTCCAGGTTGTTCCCAGGACTCCCATCCTTCCAGGATGGTGCGGTGCCATTGACTCCCCACCTGTATTGACCTCTCCCAGGGAGATCCAGAAGTTTCCTGCTCCCAGGGCCTAAACAATTCCTGAACTTAAAGCAGACCACACCAGCCCTAATCAAACCTTGCTGTCACCCACCTTTGAGCTGTGAGAACAGGACTGGAACACCACACCACCCTGTAGCCCAGCCAAAAGAAAACCAGCCTCTTCTTCAAGCTCCTCTTTAATTATCTCCCCTCTCATAACGAGACACATCTTCCAAACCTAAAAATAAGGGAAGAATCTGTGTTTTTGTTCTCCCAGCTGTGCCCTGATCAAAGCTGGAAGGATCTGCTTGGAGATCCAGACCGGAAACTGGAATCCAAAGCAAAACTCTGGAAGACATGAAATCTTATACCCAGCCATGGGTAGAAGTTGCTAAAATTGCCAGAAATGACAACCAGCAGGGAAAAGCATCAATAGTCAGGGAAAAGGGAAGAGAACACAGACTCCCTTCATGGAGTATCTTGGACAGGCTAGAGGAAGCTCACGTCTCTGATTTAGACACCTGGGTTGGAGGCTTGAAGCTGAACAACCACCTCACTTTTTGCTGTTAATCCTTGATAATTTATGTCAGACAAGTTCACTAAATTCTCAAAGCCGGGGTGTCTGACAAACGTCTGCTTTCCATATCTGAGTCCCAACGAGCATTGTGCTCTGTGAGCCTGGGCACTTAACGACTGCTGCCTTCAACTGTCTCTTCCATGATCTTAAAGAGATAATTTCCTCTCTCCGTGGCAATTCCAGAACCTAATAGTGGATATTTACAGAATCCAGCATTGGATACAAGGTTATAACTTTAATTATGCATCTGTCCCCCTACTCTGCTGCAATGATGGTGCACCTGGAGTTCTACATCCAGCTCTGGGGAGCTACAAAAACAGATGGAGGGACTATTTGCAAGGGCCTGGAGGGACAAGACAAGGGGAAATGGCTTTAAACTGCTAGAGAGCAAGGTTAGATGGGGTATTGGGAAGGAATTTTTGGCTGTGAGGGTGGTGAGGCCCTGGCACAGGTTGCCCAGAGAAGCTGTGGCTGCTCCATCCCTGGAAGTGTCCAAGGCCAGGTTGGATGGGGCTTGGAGCAACTTGGGACAGTGGGAGGTGTCCCTGCCCGTGGCAGGGGGTGAGACTGGATGGTCTTTATAATCCCTTCCAATCCAAACCAGTCTGGGATTGTATGATTCTGTGATATAACACATGGCAGAGCTGGCATGGTTTGATTTCTGCTCCTTTCTTTCTTTCTCTTCCTTTCCATTCCTCCTTTCTTCTCCTTGTGCCCTTTTTCCTGTTCTAGTCTGCAGTTTCTCTCCCTCTCTGTCAAATAACCAGCATTACACTCGGGTTCAAAAAACAGAAATTCAGAAATTTTTAATCATTCAGAAAAGTTGTCTGGAGTTTTCCTGCCCTAAGTGCTCTCCTGGAAAAGACCGTTGAATCTTCAGCTGTTCATACATACTTTTTTTCCTAGGAATTTCTTTCTAATTTTCTGTTTAGAGATGTGTGACTCTCAAATCTAATTTTAAGCATTTCCTAATAATGCCAGTACTTTGCAAAGCAGTTTCACCTTGGCTGTTCTCAGTTGCCTGCAAAAAGGGAGTAGGGAGGCTCCTGCTGAAGCTTGGACTATCTGTATCATTGTTAAAATTAGAGCCACGGAGGCACTTCCCAGGAGCATCCTGCTGCTCCTGGCTGACATGACTCTCCTCTCCTCTGCCCCAGCGGTGCTGTGCAGTGGCAGTGTCCTGTTGCAAAATCCTTCCAAGGTGAAAAGCACCACCTCTAAAACATTGTGAGAAGTTCAGCTTTATTAAATCTCATTAATTCTCATTACACTCATATAATATAATTTTTTTGTGAAGACAGAACCATGAAGATTTTTTTAAATTAATTTATGTATCTAACAATTATGTTCCTAAAACCCTGCAATATTGGTTTATAAGGACTTAGGACCTATGAATTGCCTTTGAGCACTGTTTAAAAGGACAGACAGCATTTCCACTATAAATATCTATTAGGTTTATGTGACA
Source organism: Cephalopterus ornatus (assembly GCA_013396775.1). Lineage (NCBI taxonomy): Eukaryota > Metazoa > Chordata > Aves > Passeriformes > Cotingidae > Cephalopterus > Cephalopterus ornatus. The sequence continues at coordinate 39,522 of VZRE01002351.1, forward strand.
AATGAAATTTTACTGGATTATTTATATTTTTAAGTCTCAGCTAAGGCATTTCAATCCTGGACCTTCTTAAGTATTCGTTGCCTCTAAATGAACTGGATATGTTGTATAATGGAATTACTAGATTTGTATTAAATTGTAGCTTTGGGACCCATCACTGTGTGATGCTTCTACTTTCAACTGGCTTTGTTTATCACAGAGAAGGGAACTGAATTAGCATAAGATACTACAAAGTAGTAAAGGGATTTTAGCACCCTATCTATTTGACCTCCTATTGACCTGGGCTAATTCATATTCTCCCTGGGATGCCATAACAGGTCATTTTGTATTTGGAAAAAAATTAGGTCAAATTATGGCACGACGTCCCTCGTCCCTTTGGCGGCGGAGACCTGGAATTCCCTCTCTGCGCGCACACACACACACACACACTTCTGTGCTCCTCCTTGAAAGGAAAATGAACTTTTATTTGTAAATTACCATGCAAGAGATTGTTATTTGTCTTACTTATTGCATTCCCATGGCTGCTGCTACAAGCATGGCCGTTTGCAACAGCGTTGGTGGCAGTGAGGGGATGGTGGGAACACGGGATGGGGATGTGGCACAGGGAAGTGCTGTGTGGTAGGTGTGCAAGCAAGTGGAAATGTGAGTGCACACTCATGGGCACATGTGGATGCGCTCACACAAGGCATCTTCCACCCTGGCCTTCACAAAATCACCATAAAATGGTTTGGGTTGGAAAGGTCCTGAAAGAGCATCTCATCCCACCCCCTGCCATAGGCAGGGACACCTTCCACTAGGCCAGGTTGCTCCAAGCCCTGTCCAACCTGGCATTAAACACTTTCAGGGATGGGGCACTTCATTTTACTATATAATAACTGGAGATAGTAGCTTTTCTGTGAAGGGAGTGCTTAGAAGAAGTGAGGGAGTTGCACATGAGGGTCTACTTTGTCCAGCTCGGAGGATGTGCTTGGCCCTGAAACGCTTCTCAGCTATCAGACTGATTTTTCCTTCCATTTTTCACAGGATAAAGAGAGTTTACCCCACCCTCGCTTCTCCAAGCTGTGGGACCACCGTTCAAGATCCTTACACACTGAATGTCCACCCCTTCCCCTTGTGGGAACTGGCCTTCTGGGCACTTCTATACGTGCCAGAGCCTGCAGAGGTGGGCTGGAGAAGGCTGTAGGAGCCAGGTCTGCCTCTGGATTAGAGAGGATATTTGGCTGTGTTTAGGAAGGCAACAATAATTAATGCCAAGTTCATTAAATGTGACATGTTGCTCTGCACCACCAACGATGCCCTTTCAAGAAACAAAACTTGTCCTCTGCTGTGAACCCTGAAATCTACTCCATAGTGCTCATGGATTTGGTCCTTAAATCAACTCCGATCTCAGTGGCCTTCTCAGATTTCACCTGCAATTTTTTTCCTAGCTTTAAATTCTATTTAATGAAAGAAAAAAATGTAGCTCTTTAGTCGAAGGTTGTTGTTGGTAATTCCAGAAATTTCAGTCTATTTTTTTCCAGCGCAGACCATGAAATGAACTCCAGCCGTCGCTCTGCAGTGCAAGGGACTGATGAATTACAATGGCAGCCTGCTTTATTCTCCTTAATAAGAAATTAGATCACAATAGGGATTTACCAAAATTACCTTGAAGTGTTTGTGGGTTTGAGTGATTGGACAATTTGAGCTAAAATTGTGTTGAATCACACGAGTCAGAGCATCTGTCTCTTTAGTTGGCCTATGGGCTGCCTTAAAAATGCCCCTCTCTCCTTTAACAGGAGCCTGCTAATGAAGGCAGAGGCTTAACCCTACAGTGTTTGTTTGTTTTCTTCTCATTTTTCTAAATTACATTATTGATAATTTTCCCAGGGCTTCCCAGATTTCCGTGGCAACTTTATCAACTCCTGTTTCAGGTGGGAAGTGAGCAGTTCATTTAGGAATTGCATTAAATCTTAATATTTAGCCTTTTGGATAACTTATATCCCTGGACAAGTTCACTTCATTATTCACCGGTCTCCTTTATTATGGATGCAGTTTGCAGAAGCTCAGTTTAGAGCTGGAATGGGTGTTGGTGTTCCTAAAATGAGCCCCTGGAATACCAGGAGTACCTGCCCCCACCTGTGTTTTTAAGGAAGCCCATTTCATTAGGAGGCAGGAGACACAGGCAGATGAGCTGCATCTTGAATAACTTCAGGAAATCTTTTAAGTCAACCTTGCGTTTTAGTCAACAGGGAAGGTTTGACCTTTAACCCCCCAACAACCATCTGTTTCATTATTTATCTGAGGGAATCAGAGAGTTTTTGTTCTTTCACAAAAGTCCCTGACACCAAGATATTTTTAATAGCGGAAATTTTTCATTCTTGTCACTATTCCTTTTGAAAATACAGGTATTTTCATACAACACGTAGCTAATGAGTGAAACTTCAGAATCCAACCTTTCTCTATAATCACAGGAACAGGGATTAAAGAGGTCCCACTAGTGAGGAACATGAAAATTAATTATTGAGCTCCTTGTTTTATCCTCCCCATCTGTCTGATATTCTCGAGCACAGAAGGAGTTAGACAATTAAATTACTCCTCCTTTTACCTCATCAGGATGTTCTCTGTACCTTTTCTCTGACTCCAGAGGCTCCCAAATTCTGTCCATTTACCAACAAAAGTGTGTGTGTTTGCCTGAGTGTCTGATCTTCCTGAATGTCGAGAATTCAGCCAAGCTTTTCAAAACATTCATCTCTACCCAGTGCACTTAAAATGATTTTCTCCTCCTAAGGTTTACAGGAAAACCTTTCACGGAGAGAAAATCCTTGTAAAGAACACAAGTAAATTGTAAAATTCTTATGAACAGTCTGTGAAAAGAGAAATGCACAAAGGCACACGTACACTGGAGAAAAGGGAGAGTAGAAATAACGATGAGAGGGATGTGCACTTGATATGTCAAGTGTGGGGGATACAATCTCCTTTAAAAACACTCATGAAATTCCCTCT
>VZRE01002351.1:45737-142559 GCA_013396775.1 Cephalopterus ornatus
AAAAAAGGGGAGTTAGGGTGGGTGACGAGAGGTGGGGGGTGGATTAGGGGGAGCCTGAAAGTCAACAACTCTAATAAAAGTGGACTTGAGCCAAAGTGCAGCAAAAAGCTGGTGCCTCAGCGTGGGTGACAGAGGCTACTTTGGTTGTTCCATTTTGCTGGAAGAAACACTTTCAAGAGTGTGTCTTTTGCATTTCTTACAGCACAGCTCTACTCTCTGCAGGCCTTGATTCACATTTTTAGGGGATATAGGACATCAGCATTTTGTCATATTTAAGATGAAAGCGACATTATACCTGTTTCTAGAGGCTCAGTTCATGCATCTTATCAAAACCTATATATTATAACAGCACATCCCCTGATAAGAACAAAAGGGAGATGTTTTTTTGTTTTGTGTGTGTGTCTCTGTGTGTGCTCTACTTTTTAACGTAACTCCCCAGAACAGAGCTCTGCTTTTCAGAAAGAAGTACAAGAATAAAGGCCCTTTACAGGAACATTTGAAAAATTAATTTTTTTTTTTTGTTTCTTTTCTCCAGTATGGGCTCGTTGTTTTATTTTCAAAAACTGTTTGCCATTTTCAGAACTGGTTTACCCCGATGTGGCCAGTTGTTTTGCCTCTCTGTGAAATGTGTAAATATATGGCTTCTAGAGGTATTTGGCAAAACGAAAACACATAAGACTGTTTCAATAGCAGTAAAAGCTGAACTGGCCCAAATTTCAGCTCTCCAGGCTCATCCTTACCTCAGGCTACTGGACCATGTGATTTGTATCTCCAGGAGCAAACTCTGCGACAAAGGCTCCAGCTTCTCCAGCTCTCTGGCCGTGACGCAAACCCTCTGTCCTCGCCCACCTGCCCAGGTGTGGAGAACAAAGCACAAGTGACAACAACATTAACAAATAAAAGGCTAAAATATTGCCTGAAGTTTTAATCTGGTCATGAAAAGCGTTTTACCCCTCAGTGGGAGAAGTTTAATACAGTTTCTTTTATTTACATTGACTTGACACCTTTCACACAGAATCACTGAAGTAATCAGGTTTGAAAAGACCTCTGAGATCATTGAGTCCAACCTGTGCTTTCACTGGTTTGTCTTTGCTCTCCTGAATGTCCTTATGGGGAGAAAATGGGAAAAGTAGACAAAAAAACCACCCCAGGGGCAGATACTGCTGTGACTTCAGGGCACTGCTAAAGAGGAATTGCACTTCCAGCCACCAATAAACCACCTGTATAATTATTAATTTCTTTGAAAATTTTACTATAAGATTTCGAATAAGTACTGAACCCTCAGGAGTTCACATCCAACTTTTTCACCATCTCCCTGGACATCAGCAGCTCCCTGGGCTGCCTGATCCCCAAGCTAGGGCAGCAGGAGAAGGGTTTCCTCCCCATCTCCCTGCCTTGCCTGAGTGCACAAAAATCACAATTTTCAATTTCAGCTTTCACAAGAACCCCCCAAAATGCAAGAGGGCTCTTGCAACTTGTCACATCTTCCCCTCAGTATTTAGAATTATAAGGAAGCAAGACAAGAGAAATATTTTCAGTGGAGACATCCAGGTGGGCATGAAAGGGATGTTGAGTGTGACACAGGGTCCTGGAATCCCAGACCGGTTTGGGTTGGAAGGGACCTTAAAGATCATCCATTTCCACCCCTTGCCATGGGCAGGGACACCTTCCACTATCCCAGGTTGCTCCAAGCCCCATCCAACCTGGCCTTGGACACTTCCAGGGATCCAGAGGCAGCCACAACTTCTCTGGGCAACCTGTGCCAGGGCCTCACCACCCTCACAGGGAAGGGTTTCTTCCTGATATCCCATCTAACCCTGCCCTCTGGCAGTTTGAAGCCATTCCCTCTTGTCCTGGCACTCCTTGCCCTCGTCAAAATCCCATCTCCATCTCTCTTGGAGCCCCTTTAGTGCTTGAAAGGTACCTCAGAAAGGTCAGATGACGAACCCAGGTTTATGTCACATCCATAATCCGTTTTTTCTCCTGACAGGGACCTGTATCGTTTGCAGCCTCCAAAGTGAGCAATGCTAGAATTGGATTATTTTCCTCAGTCCTGTCAGTTTTGTACTGGTTCATGCCATGAAAACTGAGTGATTTTTATTTTTGTTGTCTGTCACTACAAATATTGTTGTTATTCCAGTAAATATCAAACTTGCTCCTTTCTTCTAGAGAGCTTTTGGATATTTTATAAACAAAACTTGTCAGGATGTGATTTGTCTTGTGTTGAACTACCTGGATTTTCAGTGGCTTTTTTCCCTTCAAAATCACACTTGCTACAAAAAGCACTTGTAAGGAGCAGGTCACCCCTGATTTGACACCCATTTCGGGTGTGATTTTGCTCCCAACCAGGCTCTGTGGGTTAAGTTTTCAAATCCAACTTTGGGACTCTTTTAGTACAGATTATAAACACTCTACTGTGGATAAATTATTATCAGTGTATTAACCATGAGACATTAAAATTAATAAGTTAATCGAAAACTGCACACTTTTAGTCCAATGTTTTCTATTGTGTGAGCGATACAAATAGTGTGCTGCCAAGAGTAAAAGGGACACTGGTTGTCACCCCAAAAATTTGGGCGTGCAGGCAATATTTACATAGTTTTATGTATCTAATGATCACACTCTAACCAGGCCATAAAGGTCTTTAGCACTTCATCTAACAAGGTAGTGACAGAACTGATTTTTACCAGCCACACTTAGAAGGGAACAGGTGAGAAAAAGCAGCATTTGCGTTGAAATTGTCTTTTTTCCCCTTCCCAGCCTCACTCGAGGAATCTGAATCAGCATAAAACGGGATGTATTGAACCATGTCTATTATCCCCACTAGAGAAGAAAGGCCACAAAGGGCTGGATTTCATCTGGCTCTTGGATAATTCAGGAAACAGATGGAATGCTACATCTTTCTCAAAGACTGAGGACTAATGTAGCCCTATGGCCTTATCTATCAGACTCAAGTGAGGCTCTGGATTTTGAAGACCATTCCCAGGTCAAACCGTAGCATAATGCAGAGATATATCCTTGGAAAAGCACTTAGTAGGGTTTTATACAGATTTCAGTCAACTTTGAATTTGAGCCCTGTCACTTCATTTTGGGATTGTTGAAACACAAGGCAAAATGCAAATTCTTGGAGACAGAAACAGAAAATATTCTCAACTGTTAAAATTTTGGAACATTCTGGTTACTGACAACTATATATTTAGAACCAACTTTATTTTTACATACTTTCTGATATTTAGCTGAATTTATTTTTTTTTCATTTAAATCCCTTTTTACGTGTCCTCCATAGCAAAGCACACAAGCCAAAATGTCTGAGTCAAAAAACCTATGGCAGAATAACATCACAGCTCTGAAAACATTGTGAGGTGGGGTTTTTTTTCCCATTCATGCAAACTATTCCTTTGCTGAGAATGTCTCCATCCCAGAGTGAATTTTTATGGACGAGCTATATGAAAATGAGGATTTTAAATAGTTACAACCCCCCTAACAATAAGGGCATGAGCTCTGAGGCTGCAATAAATCACCAAGGCACATTTGTCGTTGCTGGAGGCGTGGGAGACCCTCCAATTTAGTGGTGCTGCTCGTCCTCACTCAGGTCACTGGATCTAAAGGAGGAAGAAAGAGATGAAGACAGAAGGGGATGGAGAAATGGGAGTCTTCAAGCTGTTCAGATTCCCTCGAAAGAGCTGAGGAAGCACGGAACAAAGTGTGCAGGAATTAGACATTCACCTGATGTCTCCACTCTCTGCAACATGAGTTTGCCTCAATTTTTCATGTTTTATGATAAGTGGGTAACTCTTAAGGGGGTGAGAGTGGTGAAGAGAAGGACTTGAATTTGAGTTCTAAGAGGGATTTCAAAAATCCATCCCTTTTGGTTGTGTTCCCAAACTTTCTCAATTTTTTGGCCCCAGCTGCTCACTGGGATTTTCAGCCTCCAGTTGCCATATTCCCAAGAGTTTTTCATCCAGCTACTTTTGATGCACTCCTTCATAGCTAAACAAGATGGCACATCTTTCTAGGTATGGAAATAAGATCCTTGGGAAAGCATCATAGGAAGTCAGTGGTGACTCCTGTCCAATAAATGGAATCTGGGAAACATGATGTACAAGTAAAAGAAAATTCTCTCATTACTCATAATATCACAGGCAAAGAGAACAGGACAAGGGAATAAATCAGCCTTTTATTTAAAACTCCAAACTCCAGATTTCACGGCAAAATGGAAGACTTTGTCCTCTTCCATATTCAGCCCAGAAATGAGTGATTCCCTGCATGGATCAACTTTGCAAAGCACTTGTCAGACAAGGAGGGTGTTGATCTATTAGTCCAGATTTCTCAAAGGATAATGAAGAAGCTTTTGGAAATACTGTGTTGCATCAAGCAAGCAAGAAACCCAAGAATCCAGAACACTTCCACAAAGTGTTCAACTTGACATCATGAAAGGTTTCTAGGAGGACCAACAAATGTATTATCCCTTCTCTTGTCTCCTGTCCTGACAAAATTCACAAAGTTACCTTCCCCTAGGACCAGTGATGACATGTACTTCCTAAATTCCTGATAAATCTACTGCCTACCTAGATCATGGGCAGGATGTTACCAGGAATGCCCTTATTATGTAAATGGGCAAAGTACTGAGACAAGTGGGCAAAATAATTATTATTCAGATGTGTTGGTTCTCTGTAAATATGTTTCAACATCACACCTGAGACACTGAGCTGAGGGATAAGAAGAACAGAAAAATGTACCTTCCCCCTTCCCTACGGATTCCTACCAGTGGGCTATAGAGGGCATGAAAAGGCATTTTTGTTATTTACAGTATCTCCAAAAGGTTTATTCTTCCTACAGAATATCCGCCACTGGGGGAAGAAGTCCAGAAGTTTGATTTCTTCTGTGAATTTTGCTTGAAATTATACAACAGGTTAAAAAGGTTCCTGGAAGGACCACCAGATGCTCCTACAGAGCTTGGAATTGTTTAAGCCTCATTTCACTTGGAAACCAGGTTAAAGACAAGCAAACAGTGAGGGACAAACAACAGACAACCAGGCAGCCCTGCCCAAAGTGCAGAAATAATGCTGTGAGAGAGCACACGATCCTGGGGCTGCAACATCTGATCTCCTTTTCCCTTTTATTTTCCCTACGGCTGCTTGTTGGTCAAGACAGCCATGTCTTTTAGACCTCTAAAAGGTGAAAACCTTCCCATGTTTGTTTGGGATGCATCCACTGCATGATAGAAAATATTAAACAGCCAAATGTGCTCAAAGCTGGAGAAACTAGGTTTAGTCTGAGCAATCCTGTCCTTGAAAATCGCCTTTTGCCTGGGTGAAAAATTCCTCACACCCCATTTTTCAAGGCTTTCAAAAGCAAGACTTGCTCTAGCTGGTTTTGCCAGGAATCCCAATTTTCTCCTAGCCCATTCCAAAAGGCTGTGGGAAGAGGGGTTGTGCCACCTGCTGGGGGTGGGGGAGAGCAGGGCACAGGTGGTACCTGTCCTGGGTGAGCATCCCCTCCTACCCCAGCCCTTCCAGAGGGATGGGACATGAGCCAGGGGGTTTTATGTTGTCAGTGCTTGGCAAGGCTCGCCCCTGTGCTGTGAGAGGGAAATTGTTGTTGGCCCAAAGGTTTCCAGTGTCCGTAGGACTCCGTGAAGTTGGTGCATTTTCAGATGTGTGGGGAGAACAGATTCCAGTGGTGGGTCGTCTGGCTTGACTTCTCTTTGCACAGTGAAACAGCACAAAACTGATAAAATTAGATTCTCGTGGGCATTCTGGAAGCCTTATTTGGAAGCTGCTGATGACTCAAGGGAGACAACTTTCTTAGAATTCCTAAACAGCAAAGTCCATTCATTGCTCTGAGATGGAAAAGCCCTTTTTTTTTTTTACCTCCAGATGATCCAAAACTCAGCTCTGGTATTAACCAGGCCAAAGCTTCACATTATATTTTAACTTTGGATGTAGCAGAGGTGAGGGCACATGGGGACTACTGGAGCTGTGTAGAGAAACTTCACTCAGCTCATGGATATTCACCTTTTCCACCTTCCCTAATAAATGCTGGTGAATTTTACAGCACAGTCCTGTAAGATTTCACAAGTGGTTTAAATTCCTAAGCTCCAGCATGTATTTGTAGAGTCAAAGAAAAATCAATCAATTGTAATAACAAATGGAAGAGTTATTTTTAAGAATTAACATGTGTGTGACTCACCAAACATTTAGAAATTCAGTATCTTCAACAACACCGAAATCAAACAATTAGACTCTTTTGGAAGGTCACGATACAAAAAGAAAACAACACATAAATTTGAGTTCAACGGTGGCAGCTCATTTCTAATCTCTAATCCGTGGGCTTGCATCTCTGTGTGCCTTGGAAAATATACTCCTGGGCATGCATGTGCAAGTACAATCATGGATTTTTTGAGATACCTGGTGATATGCATTTGAGTATTTGAGATTAGACTTGAGCCTTTAGTCTCTTTCAAGTGCTTAAATAACTGCCTCTTCACGCTCAAGCCAAACCAGTTTTAAGAAGTAGCTGGAGGAGCATTTAAAATTAATCTTCTCTATTCTGCTCCTGGATTGGCAAGTGTTCGGCAGTTGCCTTTTGTTCAGCTGGAATAGGAGATTCTCCTTCATTTAGCATCAGGGCCTGTCTTTGAGTCAAAGCACATTATTTTTTGAGGTGGTCCTTGCCTGACACCTCTTGTCTAGAAAAACACATTGAAAAAGGTCAGAATAGAGAGATCAAAACACCTGAAACAATTTGGGACTAAATAAATACATGTATTTCCAAAGAGAAAAGAATGCAGAGATTTAAAGTACTGATGATAATCAAGCGTGATTTCTGATTTGGACTTGGGCTTCAGGATTTGCCATCACAGCCGACTTAGTTTTTTGATTAATATTAAATCTCACTCTAAGTTCTAGGAGTATTTGTCATTCAGCCACACTGCTCAGCCCCAACTGTCACAATCTTGCCGGGCTCCTTCCCTGCACATGATGTTTTCAGCTGGATGGTGAATCATGGAATCATGGAATGCTTTGGGTTGGAAGTGACCTTTTAGAGCATCTAGCTTCCAAACCCCTGCCACGGCCAGGGATGCCACCCATTAAATCAGATTGTTCGAAGTCCCGCCAGAAAATTCGATGTTATACTCAGACATCTGTTCCAAGGGGGGAAAAATCCCCAGCATTCCCCTGAAATGTGAAATAAGAGAAATCTGGTGATGTCACTTTCTATCAACTCTGAAAAACATCATCTGAACAAATTTTCATACCTTTGCAACACCTTTTTTGTGCCTCTGGCTCATGAAAGGCCTGTTGGAGATGACAGCTCAGAACTGTGCTCTCCGGGCACTTAATTAAGATGTTTATCCCTCTACTCTCAAACTCAGAACATTTCAATCTGTTTAATTCTCACAGGAAGTCAAAAATAAAGTCAGGGAAGAGCCATATTGTCGCACAACTGCAATGGTCTCAAAGGAAGGGTTTTGCTCCCAGCCTGGTCTCCGTCTGCTGTGTCACAGAAAAGTTTGGAAATGGTAGGCATAGTCATGCATCACAGAAAAGTTTGGAAATTTTAGGAACACCCAGACACAAAACCTTCGCAGAATAAGACAAAAATTGAGCATTTTGTTCCCTGTGAAAATGTTTTAAGAAAAGATTAAGTTTACAACTATTTTACGAGTTGTTTTTTAAACTCTGGGTTTTGGTAAAAATAAAATAAGAATTTTCACTTTATTTTCTTTTAATTTTTTTTTTTTTTTTGTAATTGATAGTTTTCCTTGAGATTTTTCCTTTTTGGAGAGGTGGCTTGGGTACCCCAGAGCTGTAGGTGATCAATCCTCTCTACTTGCTGCCCTCCAGCCATCCCATAAGGGTGAACCCCCAACACACCTCGTACACTCAACACCCTCCATACCCATGCCAGCAGGATGGGAGGCAGCCTGGATTGCTGGAATTCCCAAGGCAGCCAGAGCATGGATTCTGCAAGGAAATGAGGGCATCTAACTTTAATTTCCAAGAGGCCTCTGGTATCATTTCAGCATCCTGTTACACTTTGGACTCGCTTGTTTTGCACACACAGGAACCCAATTAGAGCTGTCCAAAGAGTCTTGAAAAAAAAAAAATGAACTTAAGAAGCTTTAATTCTTGCTGAAAGAGACACTCTCTGCTCAAGATTTTCAAGTCCTCAGTCACAGCTGGCATGCCTAAGCTTTGGACAGAGCTTTCCCAGTTTCTCAAATAGGATTTCTTAATCTTTTTCTTCTGAAGTCTAATCAGGACAGGGTACATTTTGGATAGGAATCATTCCAAACCCCATTTTTTCCCCTTTTTTTCCTAAAAATCCAAATGATTAACTTTCTTCTCTGCGCTGCTGGTGCACCAGCTCTGCATTTCCTCATTTTTGACACAAGTGGGATTAGTGGAGGTTTGAAACAAAGGCTTTTCTGACAGTCTGTGTAGCCATGGCCAAACCCAGGAATACTGGGAATCCCGAGGAGAAAGCCAGCTCATTTCTAGCCCAAAGAGATTTGGAAAAGTATTTAAACTTTTGGAGCTTAACTAAACCTTCAAACCTTTGGGTATTATCACACTGGGAACTGTGATAACTGCAGGTTTTATTATATGTCTTTCTCCTGCTATTTAATGTCCAATTAATTTCATGATAGGGCATATTAAAAAGATGCTTTGTGTATGGAGGAGGATTGCATTGGGCTCTAACCATCTCTTCTAAAGCTACAGAGGGTGTTTTAAAATAAATAAATATAAATTTGTCCCAATTTTTACTTAAGACTAGAATTAAATAACCAGTTCTTGGTTTAACTCCAAGTTTTTGAGAAAATATGGAGCATGACTTTTTTTTTTTTTTTTTTAAGGAAAGCTAAGCATTGCTCTGGGGAATAAATATCCCTCTGACCCCTATAAAAATCAAGACACAAGGCCAGCATATGGAAATTATTTTCCTCTTGACCGTGACTTGCAAAAGAGACGCCTGGAAATATTGTGGTGTTTGTTGGTAGCAGCCTTGTTAAAGTGCTCCCCCCAAGTACAATAAAATGGCAGCATTTAACAGCCCCAGCACAGCCATTAGAAATGCTCACCCCTGTCTCTGTGCCACTGCAGAAGCTGGAATTCCTCTCAGCAATCACAAAAAGTGCTGGATGAGCTCTATTTTAAGGACTCGGGGCAGGTTTTGGAAGCTGTTGAATATGCAATCATTAATTGGCTTCTTTTGCCGCCAGGATTTGCCCTCAGGACAGGTCCCTCCTGGTGCCCACGAGTGGCTGGGGCTGGCCCAGGGCTTTAAACACGCAGCTGGGCTGTTGAGATGCTCAAAATGTAGCATTTGGGTACAAAAAATTTGGATACGTTCTTGAGGGACTGGGTCAGAGGCAGCATAAAGTCATAGCAGCATACCCTGAGTTTGCAGGGATCCACAAGAATTATTGAGTTCAACTCCTGGCCCTGCACAGGACAACATCAAAAATCCCACCAAGTGCCTGAAAGCATTTTCCAAGCATTTCTTGAGCTCTGTAATGCTGGAGTAGGGAATATATCTTCACTACTGTGCTGCACCCCATCATCCACAACCATCCCAACCCACGTCCTTGTCGAGGTGACACAGAAAATGTAAGTTAGGGCAAACCTATGGACAGCCTGAACGCTTTTTCTTAAAGACCCCAGATCTCCAAATTTCATTTAAAATCCCAGTTCTGGCCAGGGCACCTTTTTTAAAAAGGTGCCTTTAGCTTTGCATTGACCTGTGGGAGTGGACATCAAACAAGTGTATCCCATGCTGGAGTTTCCCATATTAAGGCACTGCTGATTCCATCCCCTCAGGTTTCATGGTGTTGACAGGAGATGAACTCAAAGGCACAAGAGATGCTATCATCTTAAGCAGAATATAATGGGACATTTGCATTTTCATTCCCTTCTTTCCTAAGTCACCATCCACAGCTTCGTTTCCACGCCTAAATATAGAAGGGTGATGTTCGCACGTTCTTTTGTTCTAAAATTCAATTAATTTTTTATTAGCGGAATTAAATAATTAATACTTTTCCTTAAACTTTCCAAAAACACTCCACTGCTGGAAGGACCTCACAGTGCCTGCACCACACAGATCTGCTCCCTGCAAAACTTTTTAAACAATTCCAGCCTCCAGCATCAGCAGCAAGATCCAATTTTTGTGTCTATCAGATGAAAAAGGGCCCCGCTCTGCTCAGAAACATGCAAAGTATTTCATCCAGAGTGATATTTGTCTAAAAGATTTCTCTCCCCAGCTTTCAGTCAGAAACCTTCTGCCAGTCGTGTCCCAAAGACCAACTGCTGGGAAATTTAGTGGGAATGTGTATATAGAGAGAAAAGTAAAAATTGTTTTGTGGTTTCTTCCAAACCAATTTTGGCAGGGGATGAACATACATAGGAAGCCATATTTATAAAGGGCACTTTCTGTGCAGTGCTGAATCTGGGTATGTCCCTCTCACAGCAGGAGCCATAATTCTAAAAGCCAGATTAGAACTACCCAAGATCCAACACTCCTCACAAGTGCTGTGTTTTTTTTTCCCCTGCCTTTTGAGGGTTCTATAGCATGGGCTATAAAACCGAGAGGGACCTACAGGATGACTAAGGCCAGTCCTCTCCTTCACTTCCCTCACTATCAGCAAGTCCTGTTCAAAAATACAGAGTGCAAATTGAATACTTAGCCCAGCCCTCTCTGTGCTCATTCTGCCCTCTTTGAAGTTGAACAAATGAAGGGTTACTTCTCAGGCAAGGAAAAAAAATTGAGGCTGATTAACCATGGGCATGCATAATTTATACGGAGTTTGAACATCCTGTGAAAATGGGCCAAAGATGTTTCTTTATAAATTGGGCTCTATGAATTCTAGATGATCTTTAGCATTTATTATTGCTCAGGCAGACCGTGTGGCTCTGTATTGTCTGACTCAGTTTCCTCTCTGCCACTCAATTTAAACGCTCAACCCTTTACCAGCATCACCAAAGTCAGTCTTTGAATCACCGTGCAGCACTCCAGTGCTGTCCTGTGGTTTGTTGGGCGAGGAAGAACCATTTGGGAAACACAGAATTCCCATTTGAAATTATTCCTCCTGAAAGGGGTAGAGGAAAAATGCCTTGCAAACCTAACCTCAGCCCAGGTAGCACGTTGCCTGTTCTCTGACAAACCCTGCATGTGCCTTTAAGAAACAAAAATTAATGCAAAGCTTATTACAATCCTGGTGGTTGCTAACTCTTTCTCTCTTCCACTGTCCAAGTGTCTGAATTTCAGCTTCAGATGAGTGTGGCCTGCTGGGATTTGAGCTGCCAGTTTAATTAGTGTTCAGTAATTTCAATAATGAGTGACAATTCATTGGGGCTTTTAGGTTGGTCTTCTGTTCAGAAGCAAATCAATAATCCACAGTTTTTCCCCTTCTTTAAAGACAAGAAAGTGGCATGTGAGTTACATCAGATGAGAGAAAATAAATGAGGAAAAGCACAACTCCCTCAGTAACTTGAGAGGCAATTGGCTTTAATGGTGTGGGCAGCCTCCCTGGTTTGTTGATGTTATTGGATGAACAGAAAGGTCATTAGTATCTGGAAAGGGGCTCCAAAGATTCTCACAGTAAACAATTTGCCCTGGCTGTAACCATAGTGATTTGGGTAAATGAACACAGGTATACGGATTACTACTGTATTCCCCAGGCTGCCTATATTATTGCCTCAGAAGATATAAAAACAATTGAGGCTAATTGTATGAGAGTGAGTTTATTACAAACATAAATGGAAGGGGAAAAGAAACCAGATATATTGTTCGGAAGCTTTTTTAATCTCTTAATTTTATATGTACATGTGCACGCATATATGTGGTGCAGGGAACGCATCTGTGAGGATGCTCTGTCTCTGTATACATTTACACGTGGAAGCGTGCACTGATAGGTTTTCTCTTGAGCTGGCCTCCAGTTTGGTCCACAGTCCAAACTGGAGTGCAGACTTACCCCTCACTGCCTGAGAGTGTGATGTTTTCCACCATGGACGCCGTTCTCCGGTTTGAGCATCTTGGTGCTGGTTGACACTGGAGTTTGCGATGCTGAGCAAGAAGAGCAACACAAACATTTATTTATGTTAACCTTTGAAGGCTAAGAAGAACAGAACTGCCTCAAAACTAGGAAAAGTGTGTTTATCCCAACAACACACTGATGTGCTCTGCACCCCCAGCCCCGTCCTGGGGAGTCACCCACTCCACCCACAGCATTGCCCCGACGTCCAGTAGCAGCATCTTTTTTTAAAGTTGTGTTGCTCCCTTTTGTTACAGCAACAAAGAGCCAGCCTTGGCAAGGGGCTGCGATTTGCAGTATACAAACCCATTAAAAAAACACAAATGAAATACCCAGCTGGGAAGGTCAAGTCTAATGAGGTGGTCTGTTGTGAGAAGTGGTAGCTCACAGCATCCCCCATGTAGGCCAGAGGTGATTCCAAGTGAACAGCTGCTTATAATTATTATAATCTGACACTTTTCATCCACCTCAGGTGCTATTTTTTTCTCACAAGAGAGCAGATTAATTGTATATCAACTGATATACATAAAAAAGGGTTTGATAGAAGGCTTAATAAAGTAACATTAAATAGGCGCTCCCACTGAAATTCTAATGTGTATATTCTTAATTAAATTCCCTCGTACAGTACGGTAATTCAGGTGCATTTGGATTCCTTTTGCCTCCTCTGAATATAAAGTTTAAAATTATTGTTGCCATGAAACTGAAGAAAAATAAGAAAGGAAAAACCCTGTGAGTCTGACCCACATAGGCCCCTCTTCTGGAGGGAGAAAAATCAGTTAATGCTCCATCTCTCATTCTGCTCCGTGTCTACGCAGGCCCTCGGTATTCTCATGTTAAAGAATACGCTCTCCCATTAGAATTTCAATAGAGCCCTGCTCCCAGGTGAAAAGGCAATATCCACATTAAAATGAAGATATTATTAAAAAAAAAGAAAGTACCATGTGCAGCAGTCTATTGACATCACTCTGGAGGGAAACTGTTGATTTAGAGGAGGAGAGGTAGCTGCGTATGTGTTTAAATTGAACATCTAAAATCACCGGGTCCGCTGCTATTTACTGGTGTACAGCAACTAAACACACAATGTTTACATGACTTCACAGCGGGTCCTTTCTCCCAAGTCATAAAACATAACCCAATATTAGCCACGAAAAGGAATATCCCAATTAAGCCTCTTCTCTAAACACTGCCTGAGTGGTATTAAATTGCAGGGTTTGCTGTGAAGAGGAAACTTCCTTTGCAGCGCAGGCATGTGGTGTTTAATCAGACACGTTCAGTACAACTGCTCGGAAAAATGAATGGAATCTCACGAGTCCCACGATGTTTCCTATTGAAATGAATGAAAGACACATGGGGTTTGCTGAAGATTTCAGTCTGGGCCTTCAGAGACCCTGCTGTCTTCCAGCACTGTGTGCTCGGTGTGCGTGTGTTAGCAAGGGGGAACCTGGAGAAAATGGACATTTGGGCAACTGCTGGTGTTCTCCAGGGGGTTTACACAGGCCATCAGGACCCCAGTGTTCGATAAGATGCACCATGTTACATTGGATCTGCTTGAGCTCAGTTTGGCTTGGCTCTCTTGGAAGAGCAGATTTTTCTTTGCACTGTTTTGGTATAAACAGAAAGTGTACCTTTTCTCCGGTGTGACCAGTGACAGGACCTGAGGGAATGGCCTGAAGTTGTGTCAGGGGTGGTTTAGGTTGGATATTCTTCTCCCGGAGGGTGGCTGGGCACTGAACAGGCTCCTCAGGGCAGTGGGCACAGCACCAAGGCTGCCAGAGCTCAGGGGGTGTTTAGATGATCCTCACAGGGTGTGACTCTTGGGGATGGTCCTGTGCAGGGCTAAGGGTTGGACTCGATGATCCTTGTGGGTCCCTTCCGACTCAGCAGATTCTGTGATTCTGTGATTTCATTAAAATGAATCATTTTGACCATTCCACTCTGTCTCTAGTGCACAAGATCTTTGGACAAACCTTCCCTCACAAACTTCCTCAGGCTGCCAGGCACAATTTTGGATCTTCTCCAGTATGCTGGCCAACACACAGATTTCCTCACATCCACACAAACACAAACTAACTCCTACGAATTTCTTGGGATGACCCTTGTTTCCTATGGAGTCATTAGGTCAGTGTTGAGCCTTCAGTGTATAAGGAGGAATTTGTTTATTTTTCTTAACTTCAGTTCAAATCTCAGTGCAGGACAATTTCCTATGGTGTTAAATAGCACATTTCAACCTAATCCCAAATTTCCCTAGTATTTGGTAGAGATTGCCTTCTTCTATTAATTATCATTTACTTCTAATTAAATCTTGAACATGTTGTGATTTTCAAAAATAAAGAAAATAATTTCTAGTCCATAAAATGCTTTAGACTGGAGAGAAAAAGGGAGATGTAACATTATTGAGGTAAAGTTACACCATGTTTTGATAATAGTGGTTTCATGAACCCCAAATACTCCCAGACTCACAATGATCCATTGAGCAGTTCACATGACACATCAAAGCAAAAGTGGGACTTGCAAAAAAAATTTTATATGTTTATATGTTTTTACAATTTCCCCCAAAATGTCTGTTCAACCCAGACAGGTACTAGATCCTCTAAGAGGATGTCTGTTCTCTTTTTGTTTTTTATGACATGACCCTTTAGAAAACATCGACTTCCTCTCCCATCTGAGTCAGGAAAAGAAGAAAAAACTTCAAGAAATAATTTGTAATTCATCAATCTACGGCAGGGGGGAAAAAATTGTTGGGGTTGCCCCTTACTTAACCTGAATGTGCACAAAATTTTTATTGGAGGCTGAAAAAAAGAAAAACCCATCCAGTATCTCTTGGGTCCTTTGTGCTTGTCCTGTAGTTTCCAGGTTGCTGAGGTGTGATCACAGAGACCTACACAGGAGCTCCCCCTCTACCAGCTTTGCTCTCAGGCATCAAATGTTGCGCCCAAAAACTCTCTAGACTTGGTTGCCTCTGAGCCCTCGAGTTCTTCAGGACAGAGAAAGTGGGAAACTGTGGAAATCTTTGCATGGTGGAGCAGGAATACAAAAATACAATATTAAATATAATGATCCTGTTTTGATAGAAAGACAGAATGGTTTGGGTTGGAAGACCTTACATCTCACTCCAACCCCCTGCCATGGGCAGGGGCACCTTCCACTAGACCAGAGTGATCAGACCACGGCTGCAACTCAAACTTGCAGCTCAAAAACTTTTTATTCAGTTGAAGTTTGAAAGTAAAAGGTGATGTGTATAAGCAGGACATTAAAAAATGATTCAAAATGAGGTGGTTGGCAGGATTGGTCTGAACAACAGCTGACTGTGGTTGCAATGAATAATTACAGTTATATTTGCACTGGTCCACGATATCTTTTAAAATAAATTACAGACTCATCACCCCACTGCCTCCTGGCAAAGGGGATTAAACATTAATGTAGCAACAGTTTATTAAGGACAATAAAATCTTATTAAAAAACAATTGTACTTAGCAACTATTAGGGGAAAAATATATATATATATCTCAGCCACTTGAAATAATTTGTAAAAATCAAGTGATCGAATACAGCTGATACTTGGACATAATTTTCTTTACTAGAAACTGAGGTGAAACCCTACAGATTTTTAGATGCCTGGGAGGTTTTTCATCCTCTCTGCTACAAGCCATCGGTGGAAGGGACTCAGTAGTAGGAGCATTCAAACCTTTTTTGCAGATAAACTCCACGGAACAGAGCCTGATGGGTATCAGGTTGCCTTCTGCACATCCTTTGCCCCACTCTTGTGCTGAGTGCATTTAAATACTTCAGCTGGATGGGGCAAAAAAAAATCTGCTGACATCACCCATGGAGTCTGGGCTCGGATTTTCCTGTAAGCAAATACCAAAATAACCATGGGAGAACAGCAGTTAGATGAGGAGAAATGCTAAGATCCTGATTCAGCAAAAGCTTTTACAAAGGTATTTAAAGTTAAGCACATGCTTAAGTGCTCTGCTGAATCAGGACCTAGGGGAGGTCTTGTTATCTATGAAAGATTCCTAAGTGGGAGAGTGGAGAAGGAAACCAAGGTATACAGTTACAGGAGTGTAAAGAGAAATAGAGATGGGGGAGAAGTTTTTGGGTTAAGGTTATTATTCTGAATTTCTCAAGAAACTTCAAAAAGATGTGTAGAAACAGATACCCAGTCAAATTAAGAAACAAATATCCAGTCAAATTAAAGCAGAGGTAGAGCAAAGTGAATGGGGCAGGAAAATGGAGCTGGAAGAACATGAACTGACATTCCAGCAAGTGAAAAGCAGAGGAAAACTTCACTGCTGTGCATGGAAAGATAAAATACTCCAGGAAAAAACCAAACAAACAGAACTATTGCTGAAAATTTATAACTCTCACCAAGATCTCTTCAGCATCAACTCTAGAAGGGAGAGGGAAATACTGACAGTTTGAATTCAGTCTTTTAACTTTGGTCTTTCGATTAGGAGCAGAGGAAAGCTCAAGGGCTGAACTGTTCTGGAGGTAATCCCCACCCTCAGCCACAGGGGAGGACGTCCAACAGAACTGTCCCAGGATGGTGCCACAGCCCCACACCCGGCCCTAGAGAGGAGGCACAGCATCACCACCAACCACGGTGCTCAGCCCCACCATCCCTGTCATTTGTTACCATCTGCTGGTCCTCTCAACCACTTGATGCCATCCTATGCTGGATGTCACCCTGATTTGCCCAATCCTTTTGGGAGAGTAGAGGACGAGTCAGCTGGTTGGGTCCCAGGGACTGGTGCAGGTTGAATTATCTCAAGCTCACACACTCAAGAACCTCCCTCCAATTTGAAACACAGTACAGTGAGTGGGAATGACTGTGAGATTTCCTTCAAATGAGCTCTCCTCATCCATAATAACTCCATTAATCCTTCCAGTTTAGCAGTCCCCTTCCCTCTGTTGATTATGAAAGAGGACTAAAGTTACAATGCAAACTCTGATGGCATAAATAGACCTAAGTCTCTTAAAAGCTTTAAAATTTGAAGTGACTGATGTCTTTTAAGCCTAATGAGTCCTTGTTCTTGAGCTGGGAAGGAAGAAGAACCTTCCTTGCCAAAAAGGTTTACCTGGGATCATTCTTGTAGTGGAGAAACACGCCGAGTATTTGTGGGCTGTCTGTTCTTGGCAGCAGGTTTCCTCTGTGCATTTCTTTGATTATACCCATGTAATATGATGATTATCAGATTTCAGTAACTGTTGCTGTTCTCCAGCTCGGCCTGTAGCAATAAATTAAAGCGGGCGTTCTGCTTAGTCCTGTATCGGGGCACTTTAATCACATAACGTGACCATTAGATTCTCTGTCCACAAATTGGCCACAAGTTTGGTCAAATTATCAAATTACATTACTGGAGTAATATTAAAATCATGTGAGGGGGTTTTAAATCCCAGTAGTTCATGAACCTTTTTTAATATCTGCCAAGGCGAACAATGGGACCCTTTGCAATCCCCCAGTGAGCACCTATTAAAACCACAATTTACAACTATACATATCATCTAACGTGTTAACCAGGTGTTCCAGTGTTATTGTTTGAAACTCTACCTAGGTTTAAATCAAATGAAGAAAAGCCAAAAGTCCAATTAAAATCCCACATTGCCTCTTTATCGTGTGTAGGTGAAAGACATTTGTTATAGATTTAATGGCAGAAATCTCATAAAGTTTTAGACCATCCTCTTTTCTTCCCAGTTTCTTGTTTCTTGCTCAGATTCTCACAGCTTACTGGCATTTCCTGTTCTTAGCTGTAAAAAAAATAGAATAAATCTAGGAATTTCTGGCTTAATTTTAGTAGCATCCTGGACACTCCAGCAGAATTTGACAATTGAGTGTTGTCATGGGATATTAAAATCCTGCAGTGGGCCCATTTAAGCTATTATTTCATAGGCTGTCCCTTAATCAGTTCCATCCCTCAGCTCTGCACTCTTTGCCAACATGTGTCTATTTTATTTAATAGTTCAGTGACAACAAATTTATGTTGCTAAGCTCCAAAAAGTAAACCTTACCAAAATACCTCCCCAAACTGCCTTTACAGACATCCACCAAAGTAATATGGAATTCAGTTGTCTTCACTTGTCCGTAATTACTTCCAGACCCAGGCTGCCTATCTTTGTCTTTGGCCATTTTTCTCATTCCACCTCAGCCCAGAAATAGTGGTGTTTCTTTACATTTATGGTTTTCTACTTAGATTTCATTGTCACCCGCCCCTCCTACCTTTTGATTTTAGCAGACCCTGACATTTAAGTAGTGACCCAGCTCTCCCTCCAAATATATGTTTGCTTCTCTGTTTGACAAAAGGCTTGGCTTTTCAGTGCCCAATAAAACAAATTAATTTTCTTTCCGTGAGACAGCCTTCCCCACCCCCCTTCTTTTCTCAGGCGTTAAAATTGGGACAGTGTAAAAAGTCACCGTTGCCTCTCTAATTTGAAATCCTTTGAATAATATGATAAATGGGAGCAACTTTTTGTCCAGAATTAGGGAAACTGGCAAAAAAAGAAATGTGTCAGTTACAGCACATCTGTTCTCTTTTACGCTTTACTTAAGAAAATAATTCTTGCCAGATTTTACCCACCCATAATAATTACACAATTTTTACAGATGTAGTTTGTAACAGCTTCACTTTGGTCCAAACCCTTTAATATGACTCGCAATGAATTTACTTCTTGGCTTGCACTTTATTATGTTTCTGCAATAAAAGGCCTGAGGTGAAGTTATTTGTTTCCAGCTCTGCACCTTTTACTAACATTTTTATAAACAAAACTGCCAGGCTAGAAATGATTGTTGCTGTCATCACCACTGGTACTCTTGCAATTGCTACTCATTTTGCATTTGGACATTTAATTTGGCTTTTGTTCTGAGTCTGTTTTCCTTGTTCTTAATTATCTGTTCTTTGGGAGCATCCGACCAGTGAGAAAGGGGACCCATGCGTGCCCAGCTGCAAATGACAAACCGTCATGACTTCCATTGATATTTCAGGACAGCGGTAGTGATTATTGGAAATGGGTCCTGGCTACGAAATTTTGAGGCAGATCTAGAAATCTCCGTGTTTCAGGAGTGTCAGGGCCTAGAGGTTTGATTTGGCCCCTGGAAACACACCCTGGGCTCCAAAGTCCAGGCCACTTCCATGCCAGGGACTCGGCGTGGGCCAACCTCTAATTGTAACAGCATGGCAGGCAGTGCCACCATCCTTAGGCTCTGTCTCACGTTTACATCGATTTCCAAAACTTTATAAATCAGATGCAAATATTTTCAGCTGCTTAAACTTGCCATAAAATACCCTGGCCTTAGTCCAAATGAATCCTGACATCCAATTTTTTAAAAAGGAAAAAAAAATTTCGAATAAAGGAAAGAGAAGTTGCAGTTTCCGACCACGAGCAGATAGGATGTATCAGGTTTCTTTTTTGGGGCCAGATACTTAAAATAATTGATTCATGGGGAACAGCACGTTATTTCATGAGCACAAGCAGCCCAGTAACGATGCTTCGGAAGAAGACTTTATGTTTAATTAGCAGGCACAGACAGAGTAGTGCCCAGAAACTGATTTTGAGCTTGTAAATTAAACCTCTATTACTTTTAAAAGGGAGGGGTGACAAGTTGAGTGGAGCTGATGCTCTCAGCAAGCTCTGAGCACGTGCTTGGTGCCAACGTAGATCTCTCCTGCACTAAGGGATATTATTGTTATTATAATTCATGGGATAAACTGTAACCACTTGCAACTGCTCCACGCTGCACAACCCAATTAAGAGCAACAGAAATGGCTCCACTTAATGGGTCCAATGACATGATAATGCCTTCAAAGGGTCAGTGCCCTACATTGCACATCAATGGCAGTTGACACACTGTTTTTTAATGCTACCACTTAAATATGCATTAGAGGTTTGAAAGCAGCATTGAAGTAATGAGAAGGGTTAGGCTTAAACTTATAAGTGCAAGTAAAGTGTGACCTGCAAATATAAGTGTTGATAAATTCAGGATAGGGTTTTTTTTTTTTAAGCATAAAGGCACTTTCCAGGCTTAGGTATCTTTAAATCAGTGCTCCTGCAGAACCCAAAGAATTTACTGAGTTCACTCAAAGCAGTGAAACCTCCACCAGATGAAGCCTGTAAAGAGGACAGGGCTGCTTTACTCACACTGTGATGGCACCGTGCCCATAAATGTAGGATTTTTGAAACAGAGTTTAGGAAACCATTCAAGGTGCAATCACAACATGAAATAACATCTTGTCACAGCTTGGCCAGAGGACTGGGCATTATTCCCTTCTGCCCTGAACCCTGTCCCCATGAAAATATTTTAAGCCCCTTTTGCAGCACGTGCAGAAGAGGGAAGTACAAGTGAGATCCTGGGCATGCTCCCAAGGCAGCCCCCAACTCCAGGAGGGTTCCCACCTTATCAAGAGTGGTGTAACAGCTTGACAAAGTCTTCTTCTGCTGGCACTGGGGCCTTGGATATTTTGAGGTTTCTTATTAAGCTGCTACTGTTTTATCACTTCAATCCGCTTTTTTCTTTTAGATAGCTCAGAGACCCCTAATCAGAATAAGGACAGAGGTACAGGATGAGTTACTAGGGGCTAAGAGGCTTCTGATTTCACTATCAGTTCAAGCCTGGACTTGCTGGAAGGGGGACACTAAGACCGTGGGAGTCAGGTGGCATCAAATCTGTAAACAGAGATGTGTTCCCTGAGTCTCCTCTGCTCAGCTGTCCCATGGAACTTAGGCAAATTCACTAAAAGTCCTTCAACCTATGTGGGGTTTTCTGTGATGACACAAATCCAGGTCCAAAATCCAAATTGTGACCTCTTGACCTTGACCAGGCTGCTGGACCTGCAGCATGTGGATGGGAAGGGCTGCAGGACACCCGCAGTGAGCACCGACCACACAACTCACTTTAAATCAAAACAAAACAGAAAAGGAAATGAAAAAGAAAAAAAATAGTTTATCTAATATTTTGGATGTCAAATTGCTTTTTAAAAATCTGACATAGTCCCTCTAATCCCATCTGAACATTGTGTGCATGCGATTTAAATATGTTAATAATCACTCACTGCTCCTGTCATTTAATCTCTTTTTTTTGAGTTGTTTAGCCAGATACTGGAGCGAGTCCAGTTCCTTTTTCCAGCTGAGCCCTTTCTCTCTCACTACACAAGCGCATTGTAGGGCTCATTTTTGGGAGATAACAGATCACATTAGCTCTGTGAACACTTACAGTTCTCATCACACCAACCCCCTTTATCCAGCGCCGGCGCGGTGCTGCCGCTCACTCTCTACCCAACCCCGAGCCTGTGCAGCACAAAGAGAGTCTTTGGTGCTGTGGATGCGGCATATTTCCAGAGCAACACACGGAGCTTCCTCCCCCATTTACGGGAGGAACCGGCTGTAATGAATTTAGATGATATTCAGCTCTACTACGCTGCTTAATTCACTTGGTGGCCTTGATGTTATAGGAGATGAGCAAAGGGACCAGGGGTAAATCCAGTTGACTTGGTGTTAAAGTTAACATTAACAACAGTAACAGCAAGCTCCCAGTGTTCGACTGTCACTGACCCTTCAACACGACTCAAAAGCGCTGTGATTCCCATATTTCCCCTGCTAAAGCAAATACAAGCCCGAGCGGGAGCGCGCGGTTGGTTTTGAGCGTGCCCTGCGCTGGGTGGTCTGGGGACTTATCCTACTTCCCATCTCATTTGCCTGCAAACGCCTTCACCTTGTCAGGGCCAATAATTATCCGGCCAGCGATGCTCAGAGCTGCCATTCCTTAAGATTGGATGAGATTGAAGAGGCTGAGGCTCGGCTCCTCTGTGCATTTTCTCCGTCAGTTAGTGTATACACTGGGGGCCCGGCGAGCCCTACAGCAGAGCTACACTAACTTTCTCTCCCCTTCCTTATTATGGAGCTTAATAACAGCAGGCAGTGTATTAATATGTAAGAGATCAAGAGATTATTGATTAGAATCACTTGGCTAATATCCCCTGTCTGTCATGTAGTTCAGCAGCCCTTTCATGATTTTTTGTGTCAGTCCATTTAAATATTCATGACAGAGTTGCTTTGTACCTCCACGGCTGAATTTCTAATTAATCTGTCAAAAGAAATACAATATGCCCCTAAGCCTTATTATTATAAGGGTCAGCTGAAACAGAGCTGGCCTGGCTAGGCCTAAGGGGTAATTAATTATAACAATGCGGTGTTTACCTTCGTCGGTACCTGCGGCCTAAATGAGTGCTAAATTAGACTCAAACCACTTCAGTCCGTGTTTGAAGCACCCCGATATGCCAGACTAAATCATAATGATGGGGAGGAGAGAGCGGAGAGCCGCTCCTGTGTAACAACATAATCAGCAATTATAGCTAGGAAATGGGGAGAAGGGGGAATTTTATCTCATTAGAAGAGCCCGAGCAGAAAGTTTTTTTTTCTGTCACCAGCTCTTTTCTTTCGAATTCAAATGATCCCACTCTAAAGGTGAGGGATCTCAAATTTAATTCTAGTGCAGAAAGCCAGCCTAATTAGTGGTATACTTTGGCTAAAATATGAATGACATTTGCTCCAGCTTGCAGCGGCCTATTAATAGAGGGTGTCAGAGTGAAACATTAAGTGTATCATTCTTCTGTCAATTTATTTCTGTCATTATTGTTTCTTTATTTCCTCTGCCACATTATGGTCACTAATTTCTTCTCACTTTTATGAGATTCTTAATGTGGGCCTTTAATGAACTCCAAAAACTCAACCACAACTCTGAAATTAAAATACTAGTCTCCTGTCAGTGTGACGCGACAGAGTAAAACTTGAATAGTATCATTCTTCTGTCAATTTATTTCTGTCATGATTTTTCTTTATACCCTGCCACATTATGCCCACTAGTTTAATTCCATTTTTATGTGACTTGTTAATGTGAATTTTAGGTGGCTTTTAATCACCTCCAAATTTGTAGAATATCACAATAAATCATAACTGTATCCCCTCTTATGACAATTTATTTCTGTCATTATTTTTTATTTCTCCTTCCTTATTACAACTCCGAGTTTCGTCTCCTCCTCTGTGACCTTTACATAGTTGCATTTTGAAAAGAGGGAGCACAGCCAAAGTTTCCTCTTTTGCAGCATCTCGATGGTGGTGGCGTTGTGATGTCCTGTCTGTCTGGTGATGCTCTGCCCACCCAAGAATACTCTGCTTGTCCCGTGATGCTCTGTCCATCCAGGGATGCTTTGTCCATCCAGGGATGCTCTGGCTGTCCCCACCATCCCAGTCATGACTCTGGCATCCCCCAAATTGGCACACAATCAGTTGTGCACCTTGATGTGCCCCAACAGCAGTAGCCTGGCCCAGCATCCCCAGCGTACTTCACTTAAGGGTTGTTTTTTGACTAAATGACATTTCATTAATGTTATTGATTGGGGCCAGTCTAATTCGCCTGTATAATGAAAGGGGGTAATTAATTTGAGGTGGTGAATCCCATTTACAGCAATCACTGAGGGACAATCCAAGCACGCTGGTGCTGCAGCACCAGGAGGTAACGTGGGGTGTTCAGCACCTGTACCTCCCTTTACAGCAAAATTTTAGGAAGAAAACTTGGTCAACAAACACAGAAACTTACACCAGTTCTGTGGTAGTCACTTACCAAAAAAAAAAAAAACAAACAAACAACAATGTAGTGTTTTTTCCATTTTTTCCTGCCTCAAATAGCTGCACATCTAAACTTCAGCCTGGCTGAGGAGAAGATGGAGTAATCCCCAGCCAGTCTTTTGGAGCTGTGCATAAAGCATCTGTAAATGATGAAAAAGGAGAAGAGGGGGATCTTTTTCCCTGAGATGATTGCAAACACGATCATTCACAGACCTTTCCCTCTGCCAGGACCAGCATCATCACTCCACATTCCTGGCGGGGGATGCCAGGCTGTGGCTCTCCTTCACCCACACATGAAAACACAGTGGAGAGAGCCAAAACATGCCACTGCCACTGCAGAATCTATCATGTGTGGCACTTCAGCCCTCTGGAGTGCTCCGAAAGGAGGTGGAAACCATTCATCTGGGACTCAGGCCATCATACATCTTGGCTGACTTTTTCCCAACCATCCCTTCTGCCAGCACTCCTGGCATGCAGGAGATTCCTGCAGCACCTCGTTAAGTCACGCCCAAACAGCTCAGCTAGAGCAAGCAATTGGCTTAAAGCCTTACCCAGAGTAGTGGGGTGTGCTATGAGGAAGATGCCTTCCCAGGGATGTGGGGTCACATCAATAAAGAATGAACAAGAGGAAAATCAGATGAGTCTGCAGATGCAAGCAAACTGCAAGTAGGTGACCAGAACATGAATAAACTAAGACAAGTCTGATTTGGACTGGGTTTTGGAAATAAAGGTACTGACTTTCTCACTGAATGATCTGGACAAATGCACAGAGGCCATGTTGGGGAAGCTCTGCTGCTTTTGGCTGGTATAGACCCAAATCCTCTTCAACTCGCTGTGGCAAAACTGCCACCAAAGATCCAAGGATCTGCATCTCTCCAGACCACCTAATGAGAAAGTCGGTACCCGTACATGCAAAATCTTCCTGGGATCATGTGAGGTCCTGGGGACACCAGAGGGATGTTTTATTCCTGTTTGCCCAGAGCTCAGTGTCACCTGTGAAGCTCCTGGAGTTGATGAAGGGGAGGCTCAGTGGGCACAGCCGTGCTCCGAGCGCTCAACGCGCCAGCGCTTCCCTAAGTCGAATTTACTGCTCTCCTTTTTGAGCAGGATAAAGCAAACAAATTGCACAAAGGAGAATTCTGCTGAGGAGCCTGACACTGTATTTCCTACATCTGTCTGCCATTGCTGAACCCATAAGAAATGGCACATCTTCAGCCTCTAGACTGCCATTAATTAGGTGGTGGAGTGTGGTGTGCGTGCGTAGGAGGCTCTCAGAAGATGTGCAGCAAGGACCATGACTTGATAAAGGAGTTTAAATGGCTGTAGGATTTAACTCTATCCATATTCACCAGGGTTTTTCCAAAAATATTCAAATATACACCTCAGGACTGGAAGTCAAAAGTTGGCATTGGTCTACTTGGACACTCAGTGATGTCTGCAAAGAGACGGGACGTATAAACTGCATTTTCTTCCAAATCCAAATCCTTGGGTATGTTTCATAGAGCAACCTTTACATTTTTTGAGCTTGAGGACCCAGAAATGCAGAGGAGCTCCACACAACAACTGGATTTTGAGATCCATTAAATCAGACTAGAGCAGCATCTGTTTGTAATGTCACATCAACAAAGCCAACTATTGCTGTTTTACTAAGGCTCTCTACAGACTGGTAAAGCATGAAAGTCCCATAATTTCATAAAAATCCCAAGTATTCAAATTTCCATACAGTAGTGCTTTCATATCTAATTTAAAATGAGTAACAAGCTTACTCTATACATACAACAGATCATTAACTTGATAAGATACTGGTAGCATATTAAGTGAATATTGTGTTGTGCTGGCAAAACAAATACAGAAGAGAAATTTGCTAATGCAAAAGATTTTTTATATCATTAGGAGTGGGTCATCTTTTGGTATTTAAATAAGTACACTGAACTCCATCACTGAGCAGCCTTTTTATTCCCGCTTCTCTAAATTAAAGCAAAAGCACAAGATGGAAAAAGATCCATATAAAAGTGAAAGGCTCAGTCAGATTATTTTAATTATTTTATCTATTTTTTTGAAGGGTGAAATAATCTGAGACACCATCTTTTATAGTTTTACTTCTCCTTTTGTGTTTCCAGCCTTGCAAACTCTGAATACAAAGAACTGGGTTTATTTTCATCCAGGCTGTGTTTCACGTTTTGTAAAGTCTGTTTGCCTCTTTTTCAATATTTGCCTAAACAAAAGTATATTTTAAAACTATGAAGCCTGTATCAGTAACATGCATATTAATTTTAACTACAAAAAGGTCAAAACTTTCTGTCTAATTTCATATTAAAGCCCTCTTTAAAATTCCAGCACACTGGAGAGAGAAAAACATTAACAAAAAAATATTTACACATGGGGTGTTTCTTAAAGAATGAATTACAATCATCTCAGAAAAAGGGCCTAAAGGGGGAATGTACCAAGAGGACTGAGGCTGGTGAGATGGGAAATAAATATATATATATATACGTGTGTGTGTAGGCAAACATAGGCATCCCCACATGCTGTTTATACATAAATGTATTGGCAAAATTTGCAGTTCTTCCCCTGCGACCATGGCAGGGCCTCAGACTGAGTTCCTTTGTCTTAAATCCTGAATATTAGGGGGGATTTTTTGTAGGAAGAGTGATTGCCTGGGTGTTGGCAAGTGTGTGCTGCTGGGTACCATGGCAGGGATGCGGGTGCTGATGGATACAGATGCAGAGATGCAGGTGCTGATGGATACAGATGCAGGGATTCAGGTATTTCTGGGTACCACTGCAGGGGTGCAGGTGCTGGTGGATGCAGCTGCAGATACTGATGGAAACAGCTGCAGGGATGCAGGAACTTATGGATACAGACACAGGGATGCAGGTGCTGTTGGTATTGTTGCAGAGATGCAGGTACTGATGGATACAGCTGCAGGTGCTGCTGGATACAGCTGCAGGGATGCAGGAACTGCTGGGTACCACTACAGGGATGCAGATGCTGCTTTCCCTGGCTGCAGGAGGACGGGGCCTTCCACACACAAGCTGCATTTGAGAATCTCTCTGAAAGACCCAAAAGGTGCACTGTAAAGCACCTCCACCGGCTCAGGTTAGGGGTTTCCTTTCCAGGATGACAAAATTCCCAATTTATTTCCTTTGATATCTGTATTTAATGGGCTAATTTCTGTTAGACATTCGGAAAAATCCGCAGAAAGATGACAAGGGAGACGGTGGACAGAGCTATGGAGCTTGCAGACTTCTGTGGGTTTTTTTAATTCTGTCAGCTGGATATTGACTGACTTTCTAATGCACACTCCTCTAATTCTTAATTAGA
Source organism: Cephalopterus ornatus (assembly GCA_013396775.1). Taxonomy (NCBI): domain Eukaryota; kingdom Metazoa; phylum Chordata; class Aves; order Passeriformes; family Cotingidae; genus Cephalopterus; species Cephalopterus ornatus. Next base: position 72,715 of record VZRE01002351.1, read on the forward strand.
ATGACATAGCTAATTAATAAGTTTTTTCCAATTATAAATTAACTTAGGATCAGAACTCTGGCTTTGCATGTAATTTCCTATAATCGCTAAAGCTACTGCAAAAACATGTCTCCTACCAACCGTAACTTTTTTATTTAACACAGACAGACAAGTTCTCACTGGGTTTAAATTTTACAGCAAATTATCTCTGTTGGGATTTATGAAGGGAAATTAAAAAAAATTCAGAAGAGTTTTCTTTTTTCTTTTCTTTTTTTTTTTTCTCCTTTTTCTTTTTTTTTTTCTTTTTAACGCTTCTTTCTTTCTTAAACAAAGTAGCATCTCTTAATGGACAATTTCTTTCCGAGATTTAAAAGGAATTCATCTTAATATTTTAATGTTATTACAGGGAAGGAAGAAAGAGAGCAGGTGATAATTCGTTTTTTCATAACTGTTACCACCTTTTCATGGTTTCTGCAAAAATGATTTGGGAGGATCCCGCATGCTGCTCATTTATAGAATCTTAACTGGAGAGACACTTATCTCTTTAGTAATGAACCAGTGTAATTAAAGGTGGGAATGTGGAAGAGTTCAGGCACTGGCAACATGTCACATAGTTGGCTGCTGCAATTCCTCAGTGGTTTATCAAAGACTACTCCTTTAATATGGAGATTACACTTATGTACTTGTCTGAACTTGAAAGGCATTTGCCTAATTTACTTATTAATGAGATGTAAATCTATTTGTACGGCACGTCACAAGTTTCCCGAAATCGCTGCTACTTAACCGGTGATAAACCCTATGATTTAAACGAAAAATAATACATTTAGCTTTCCACATTCATTCTGTTAAAAATTGATATAGTCTATGTTAAATTTATTAATATTGCTTGCTGTCATTCAGTTTGCAGCTCTTACTGAAATATGACTTGACAGCGGCCGCATTAAAGATGTATGCCATTGTATTCAACAAAGATTAATGAAGCCCGGTAAAAATAGCTGTAAAAGAGAAAGTGATCCGAATGTAAAATCAGTGAATTAAATGAGGCCTTGCATACCATTTGTTAATATGCATGAGGAGGGAGGCAGCGAATGAAAATGTCTCCCTGCAAAGTTCATTTGGGAATGTTTCAATATTGTCTGAATATCACCAAACTATTGAACGGCGGCTTAATAGAGCCCCGCGTTCCGCTGAGGTCCAGGGAAAGGCTGGAGACAAAACCTGCCTCACTTGCAAACAGAAGGGAAGCCTGCAGTAAAAATAATAATACTCTCAGCATAATAATATAAATACATACAGGATGGCTGTGTGTTCTCCTCCTTCTTCCCCACCTTTCCCTGTCTACGGTGGAGGCTTTCAAAATTAAAGCCACTTGTGCTAGAGAGCTTTAATGCTCTACGCCTCTTTTCATGGAAGAATTGCAGGAGGCAACACTTAAAAGGCTTAGATTCTCCGGATTTCCAGGAGGTTAATGTGTCTGTCTGTCTGTGTGTCACAGCTTCTCGTACGGAGAAAGACTTTACTGACTTCTTTGAATATTCTTCGCAGGAGAGAGTGATTTATTTCCACAGCCCTCATTATAAAATGCTCCTGAATTTCTAACGCCCGGGTTAAGACTTTCAGATAAATTAGCGCTGACAGAAAGTAACGTGCAGGAGTCACAGTGTAAACACGTTGTATTTATCAATCAAGGCACTGAGGTGTTTTGATGGACTCGAGCTGTTGCTGATGGGCTCGTTTGCAGGTTTGAACACCAAGTCAAAGATTTGCAGAAAAAGCCCGTACTGAAATATTTCGCTCCGGCGGTTTAAAAATATATATTAATACGGCTGCCCCTTTGGTAGTAAAGTAGTTAATGCACCCGAAAGACTGTCAGCTTGGAGGCAATTTGGAGGTATAATGTATACACGTGTGGTGTAAAAGCTTGTAGAAAAGCTCTGCCTAAAGCATAAACTTTCCCAAAAGGATGAACACGGGTGTTCAAACCGAGAGCAGTTCTGAGGCATTTTTGTTACCAGGCTCAGCTGATATCACCTGGTTTTGTCGTCTCAACAGGTACCCAGGTGTGGGGAGCACGATCACCCTGTGCTCCGTGTGCAGGGGGTTCTGCCTCCCTGGGATGGAGCCTGGAGCTGGCTGCTCTTCTGGTGCAGGGGTGAAGGAGGAGGGAGGCACAGAGCCATGTGCAGCTAGAGGGTCAAACTGGTCTCCAGCAAGTCCCCCAGCATCCCCACAGCTCTGTTAACAGCACTGGAAAACAAAGCTTTGCGTTTAAGTACACAAGATGCTCAAGTTTTTATTTTTCAGGTTCTGCAGGATCTTGGGTCAGATTGGTTGTATTTTGTCCCAGATTAGTGAGGCGAGTGGTAAACAAACCTGCTTACTTCCCTTAACAGATGGACTTTCTTACTAAAATTATTAAAATTTTGCCTTTGGAGAGGATCTTTTTCCTTTCATGAAATAAATCGGTGCAAGAAACAAAGTGGAAAAATATACAGCCAGTTTATACATAAAAAAATTCACAACCTATTTGTTCCAACAATTCAGTGTTTCTGAGACATGGTAAACTTTGGGTATCATGTTCCAAAAAGCTTTTGTATTAATTACAAAGAAATATCAAGTGGAAAGAGGCAAAGGTCCAAGTTTGGGATTTTAAGGTTTGTTTTGTACTCTCCATTTAAAAATACTTAATTTTTGATATGAAAATTTTTCTACTTCTTTCTCTCATTGGGTGACCAGCAAAAAAATGAGATGGTGGAAACACTCTTACTTTACTTTTTTTTTTTTAATAACTTCCAGTTATTTTGGAGAAATCCTAGAAAGCAGAATTAGAATTTAAAAAAAAAAAAAAAAGGCAGGATTGAAGACTGGGTAACAGGAAAAATTGCTTTTTGCAATCCAGTGTCCTTCAAATGTCATGTTTGAGGTAACTCCTGATATCCATGGAATATCTGCTCCTGCCTCTGCTTAATTAAGAACATTTGTCCAACTGCAAGACTTTAGTTCATCAAGAGTAGACATTAAAAAAAGAAACAGCAAACACCCAAGAAGCGAAGCTCCTGCCCTTTGGGTTCCCAGCTCTCCCTGATAGAACTAATTAAACCCATTCATAAGGAAACCAGCACTAATGGTCACACTCAGGCTACTGGGGCTCAGCCTTGGCTGCAGCATTAGCACCCTGTGGAATGACCTATTTGCTTCCCCAGGCCCTCTCTCCTCTGAACACAGCGTGAGGCAATACCAGCAGAAGGCAAGGGCCTGTATAATGAAGTTACACAATTAGTATGAAGTTGCCCTTGTTTTAAACTCATCTCTTCTCTGTTTGCCTGCACCCGCCCCAAAGGTCGCCACTGCTCGTGGCCACCCTTCCCCTTGGCCAGCCAAACACTCCTGCCTTCTGCTGCATCTCACGTTAATATCCTACAGCTTTTGTCCTCCCCAAAGCTCTGCAAGGAAGGGAAAGGAGAGGAAAATCTTGAAATTTAGAATTAGAAAGGCCAGAAATTTGTTAAGGAGAAACTTTTTACTCCAGCAACAGTTTTCTTTGAGCAGAAATAGAAAAAGCTGTTGGGAAAAGGGCAGGATCTCTCCTTTTCCTTATGAGAAATGTCTTTTCTTGGGGAATTTTCTCCCCTCTAGCCCGCTCCAGGCTGTATCCCCTGTGACAAGCCATGCCAACAAGGTCAGAGAGAGGGAGAAGAGCACTGGCACTGAGTGACTACATGAGAAAAGTGAAGCTCATGATGCAGCTGCAGGTCCAGTGTGGAAGTAAAGCCGAGATCAGCTATTAGAGAGTAGAGGAAATGACCACAGATGCATTTCAGTGGTTAATCACAGTAACATTTGGTCCCTTTCTTTTCCAAAGTGGGTGCCTTTTTGTAACTTCGTGTTTAAGTAAGAAATAAGGAACAAAGAATAGAGACTGGAATACATGCCAGGGAAGCAAATCCCTCAGGCCCTGGTGGTGGAGAGTGCCCAACCCCTGGGGAGCAGTAACTTCACGACTGGGAGAGCAAGCAAGTCACCACTGATGATCTCTTGAATAAAATCTCCAGCAAGTGGCCCTTGAAGTATTTAATTAACAACAATTTCCTTCTCGATCCTCACAGGCTTCAGGTAACAATATTTTAGGAGACAAGGTGCCTGAATGTACACACAGATCTTGTGGCTCTGGATTTTGCCCTTGGTGTCTGCTGGAGGAGCGTGCTCATTCCTTTCCTTGTCCCTGCATGCAGTAAAATTTGTGTCTTCATCAGGGAATTTTAAAGATGCTCATTTAGGTTAAGATCTTTCATACTTTCATATTGTGAGTTTCAGGTTTTAAAGATATGTTTCTGTTATTATTACTTTGGAAAAATGGAAAAGCATGACAATCCTTTGGGCAAGATCCCAGCCCAGAGCCACACAGCAGCAGGAAGGAACCACGTCTCCATAGCAGATGACTCCACTGAGCAATGTGATGCCAACAGTGGTGGCTGGGTCCCTGATCACTGATCTTCAGCGCACACCTCCGCTCTTCCCACCCCCACCCCCTTGCCATGATTCTGTATTTTTCTGTTGTATCTTGACCCTGACATCATCCATGGGCCTCCTCTTGATGTCCTCCTGGGGCAGGCAGAAATTTTCTGTGTAATCCTCTGAGTCTCCCAGTTACTGCCCAGGGCACAAATGACACAATCAGACACCACATCACCCTCACCCCACATCAGAGCTGGCCCCTGCAATGTCCCTCCCACACCTGAAATGGGAAAACAGTTCAAAAGGAAGCAGGGGGAGAACACCCAGACCTGTGATTTTTCTGATAATCTTGAGATTTGTTGTTTTGGTTTGGTTGCAACCCTCTGGCAAAGGCAAACACCACAATTTACATTTGCCTTGGGCTTTATTTTCAGCCCTGATTTGCTGCAAAAAGTGCCCAGTGTCGAGTCTACAGCAGCAGTGATGTCTCCTCACTTGTGCAGCAACACAAACATTCCAACAGCCGTAGTAATTCTCCATTTATTTTGTTGCAGCAATTTCATTAATTATAAACCTGTTCAGTGTTGGAGGACGAGCTATCGCAATGGGTTTGTTTACAAATAGGTTTAACACTGAGGATAGTGCCTGGATAAAAAAAAAAAAGGTGCTTTCCACAGAAATGTTAGTCCCTCGAGTGGAAAATAACCCTTAAATTCCACTAGTAAAATTTTAATTTTCAAAAATGCTACACATTTACTATAAATAGCTGTCATCTGTCAAATAAACGGAGCAAGTCTTGGGAGCCTCCCGATCAAAGGAGACCATTTCGGAGGCAGCCTTTGTCTTAAATGGGTCTGTAGACATGGCTTGTGTTGGTTTTTGAGTAATCCCAGCCTGTTTATAATCTCATCTATTTCATGGAGAGGATATGAAAATAGCTCCCCACTGTATGAAAATTATCTATATTCCAGTGCAGACAATATAGTCAGTCTATTGAAAATAATGGAGTGAACTCAGCTACGCAGTTTATTTCAATGTGTAAAGTCTTCGCACATCATAATATCAAATAAACTCTGCTGAAAACATCATCCCCATATAATTGTATTATACAAGAGTAGTGTCACCTTTTGTTTAGAAGAGTACCATTATGCTTTTATGATATACTTTAAGGAGAACTAGATGGTACCATTGATTCCTGCACTAGCATTTTACATCAAAAGACCTATGTCTGCAGCCCAGGTCACTGAAATCACAAATGAAGTGAATTTAATGGTCTAAGTTTGGTCTCCAGAGAACAACAGAATAGTTAGTACCATCATAAAGTCTGACAATGTAGCCCTTTTGGCAGGTTTTTGTTGATAATAGGCTTGAACTGCAATCTTTTCACCATGGTATAAGAGGATCTGTTAAAGCAGGCGCCGGATACTCAGGAAGAATAAAGTAGGGAAGGCTGCAAAGCACAATATTGTGCACACCTGCACTGTACCTAGAGTAAGGTTAATGCAGTAATATCTGTGTGAAAACTGCCTCACCCCCACATTAAAAGCAGCTTATCATTAGGGATTACCAAGCCACTGCACCAGCTGCAAGTCTTTACTTAAAGACTTAAAGGTAAAGCTCTTACAGTTCCCAATCCAGTGACATTTGCAGCTCACTATAATTTATTGAATATCTTCCAAAGAGCAAACACAGGATTTCTCTTGGTACTGTTTTAGTTGGGTTGTAAACGTTTGCCATTTACCAAGAGGAAAAAAAAAAAAATAAAGGCAGGCACATTTACACTTTTGCAAAGCATCATGTAATATTTTGAACCTGTCTTTTCATGCCGACTCTTTTCATGTTCAATCTAAACACTGTTTACTCATTTAAAGTCTTGTTACAGCTCAGCTATGAAGTACAGTGCGCACACACTTTCAAAGCTTCTGTGAGAGCACCTTGTTCCCAGGTTTCATTAGGAAGACCCACTTGCTTGTCTGAAGAAAATGTGAATTTTTAAAACTTCTCATAACAGACATTCAGCAACATTCCCCCTTCAGCTCTTCATAGTCCTGCTACCAAGACCTTTAGAGACTTAATACAGATAAGAATCTTGAAGAGAGAATTTATTGAGGTTATCTCCATTTAAGAAGGCACGCTGATCTATTGATGAAAATTAAAAGGAAATGGTTAAATAAGCCAAATTACACGCTGGGTGATGAAACATTTCCTTCGCCTTGCCAGTAACATGCATGCAAATTATATTAATAGGCTATAATTATGTAAACTTTATTATGTGTGTTAAAGATAACATTAAAATTATAAGACAAATGACACTTAATCACCAATGGAGGGCAATGATAAAAGAGTCAGCAAAATTAACAGGCGTCATCAGAATTGTTGTGGTTGCTTCAGCTAGAGGAGGACAACGAGCCATAACATTTTATGTAAAAATAACCCTTGCACAGCTCTGGTCACCATCAGACTGCTTTACAAACATTAACTAATTATTAAACAAGCATCTGGGGCCTCCTTGCTAAATATATTCCCTGGCTGCAAATATTAACGTGCTGCACATGCTTAAAATAGCTTGTGAGATGGAAGTTTGGCTGCTCTTCATCGCTCCGTTCTCTCCCAGACTGAATTTGCCAGGATAGCAGGATAACGGCTTGTATCCTGTTGGATACAGAAGAGAAGGATGGAGTTAGTGTGCTGGACCTGTCACTTGGATTCACAGCTGCTCTTGGAGCCATTCCTCTTGGTAATTCATTCCCAGAGTGGATTTTGAGCCAGGACACATTTTCCCACTTGTGTTGAGTTTCATGTATCTGTGCCCATCCATAGCACCCAAAGCAAGGTTTGTGCGTGGTGGGTTCTGGTTTGCTTTCTTTTGTCCCAGCACGAAAACTTTCCCTCCACCAAACAGTTTTGGTGACTTATTCTCTGTTTCCAGGCACTTGTAGAAGCAAGAAACCCTCTACATTGGAGCCCAAAGCTCTGTCGAGCAGCAGCACCTTTGCTAAATGTGCATCAGCAGAATACATCCAAATTTATCCAAGCTGACAGGGATACCCCAATTCCTCACTAATATGGGCAAAAGGGATATCCTTGTGCTTTGGCAGCTGTGCCAAAATGTAAACTGTCTCACCAGGAGCTGATATTTGTGTTTGTGCAGGGCCTTCACTATAAATATTTTTGCTGTTGCAGAAATGACACTAATCAGGAGCTTATCAGCTCCTTATGGTGTCTCCTTCATTAGTGACTAAGCTGTGGCTGAAAGTGAGAAAGATGGGAAATTCTCAAAGGTTTTAGAGTTTCCACACAACATCATTAATCTAGAAAACAAAAGCCTGAATCCTTCCAATCACTAGGCGCGAACTTGCCTCAACAATTTTGATTCCTCAGCAGAAAAAGGAGATTTCAACTTACAAGTATCTTATAAAAACAATATCTGATTAAAACAGATCAGAGACTTCTGAGTCCTTAGTGCCAACTGAAAAGTGGCACTTGTTGTAGCTCAGCCTCAAAACACTTCAAATTAAAACCATCTCTGCATCAAAACTTCTTATGCCAGTTACCCCTGCGGGTTCCCACCTCCTTGAAGAGGCCGTGAAATCAATAATGCCATTTTTTTCTAGTTTCCATACAAGAGGGAGCACTAAAAAATGAATGGTTATTTAACAGTATCGTCAGTACAGTTTTGGAATATAAAATTCCCTGAGTACAAATCCAATATGGAAATTTTCAGGATTGTTACAGAAAAAAAAAAATCAGGACTGTTGAGTTTTACATCCCAAACAACATCTACTGAAGAAAATATAAGTATTGTGTTATAATATAAGTATTTCCTTAGTGTTCAGGCACTGGGGAAAGGGAAACTTCTTGCTGCCTGTAATTCCCTTCTGAATAACTGCTGATAGAGGTAATAAAAATCATGGAGATTTTACTGTGAAAAAAATATAAGACACACTGATTCTTCATAATCCAAAAAGTTATTTGGCTTTGTTGTTGTGTTCAGCATTAATATTTGTAATTGAATAACACTGTTTATTTTGAACTGAAAGATTAAAAAAAAAGGAATTATTTATTTAGAATAAATCATTGCAGCATGCTGAGCACACAATGAGGCTCTCCTTGGCATATATGAGCAATTTATAAACACTACACCCGATGACAGGCAAAATTCAGGGATTAAACATGAACAGGAGTGAGGTACCACGGCTCTCCAAGTCTTCCAGGCTGTACTCAGCATATAAAAGTCTCTTTTCTCTGAAGGCATAATGTGCTCTTTAGTCAGGGCTTTTGTTCTCCTGCCTGTCCAAAACCACGGCAGCACCTCGTTACACTCCAGGCAGATGGGCATTTTAATACCCCTGGAAGATGGAAACACAACAGCCCTGATTTGCTGCCGACTGCGGCTGCGACGAGCAGCTCTTCGTGGGAGCCTTTGATCTGTATTTTCTAAACTTCATAACAAAACTTCAAGAAAAAAAAAAACTATTAGCTGCAAATTAGACATTCTCATGGAAGCCTAGAATTATTTTTCAGGACAGAGGGCTCAATTTCCCAATCTCAGGTGTATGATTAAAATCAATTAAATCACTCTTCCAATGTCAGCGGCAAGATTCTCCTGACAAATGAAATTATGCGAGAAAAGTGTTCTCTTCACTCTTCAACCCTTTCTCAGCATCACTCACATCCACAAATGAGATCAAAATTTTCAGCTCGGGGATTTCAGAGATATTTTCCATAAGAACATGAAAAATCCCAGGAACCCTATGTAAGTAGACTTTATAGTCTCTAGTGGCGAGATGCTGATGGCCTCTGTATGTTAGATATATTCATGACTAACTAAAATGAAAAGTTCGAGTGGAATTTAACCATTTGGGGACCGCACGAGCATTTTTTTCATAAATTAAAGTTTTAACGGTAGAATTATGTACCAGACTCTTGGATGCATGTAGTAACCTTTCTGTGTCTCTTTTCATTCCCAAGTAAGTCCCTCGTGGCCTTATCCTATTGAAAACCTGAATTTTATCAATCTCTCTCAGCTGCTGGCAGACACGAGAGCAGCAAAGCAGGCTAGACTTCAAATGACCACATCATTTGCAGAGGCCCTGAAGGGTTAATAGTTACTTACAGGAGTATTTCTTGAGACAAAACAAGGTGTGTTATCCTTCTAAAAAGTAGAGAAATAAACCTTTTGATAAGAAGCGCCACTTGAAAGGCAGAGATATCTCATTTCCAGAGGTGTTCTGACGTGGCTGAACTGTACCTTCAGCAAATTATTTACCTCTTAATTTGTTAAAACATATGGGCTTAGAGGTAACTTTGCCCATGAGGCGTACATCTATATTATATGCTTGTTTGGTTTGACTTCATTTTCCTTGGAGACTTGAACAAATGTTTTCCGCATTTCATAAGTTGTTGCTTTTTTTCCCTCCCCTCACGTGTTCGAGGCAGCAGTGTTACATATGTATTTTGTTTCTTTTGACTCTGGTTAAAGAGGAACGTGCTAATTTACAGCAGAACAGGCAAAGTGGAGCAATGTTTCAGGATGAGAAACGCAACCTATTTATAAACCTGGGTGGGAGCCGCTTTCCAGCTAGTTCTATCCCGATCCAGCCTGGCCACGCTGGGCTTTTGGTTTATTTTCAATTCACTGTAACAGCCTATTTCTCTGAAAAGCAGAAAGCACAGGATTTGTCTGTCATTGTCGAATTTTTTCTTCTTTAATATAAAAGAATAGAGCAACCAGCAAACTCCACATGAAGTCCCTGACGAAAGGGAGGAGGTTTAGTTTAGATAGTAGAAAAAAAATCATCCCTTTGAGGTGGTGAGGCGGTGAGGCCCTGGCACAGGTTTCCTGGAAAAGCTGTGGCTGCCCTATCCCTGGAAGCGTTCAAGACCAGGTTGGACGGGACTTGGAGCAACCTGTGTAGTAGAAGGTGTCCCTGCCCATGGCAGGGGGCTGAATGAGATGGTCTTTAAGATCCCTTCCAACCCAAACCACTCCATGATTCTATGATATCTTAGTCTCTCGCTTGGAAAAGGGCTTGGCCTGCTCATGATTTTTAAAACTAACCAGATAATATTTGGGTTAGTGCAATGATCACCAGTGGTCATGGAAATAGCATCATCCATCTGGGATGTGCTATAGCTAGAAAAGTCGATAGGTGGGATGTGCCACTGACGATCAACTGGTGTGTCAACAGAGCTGGCTGAAGGACACTGTTAGGCAAAGGAAAAATGAGAGGAAATGGCCACAAGGTCTTAAAGCCAACTAATTGATCTTATTTTGAAGTTCTGGTTGAAGAGTGTTTGCAATGGTACATGGTTTCTTCCCATGAGACCTCTAAAATCCCAGCAGGAAAGGAGGGAGGCCTTTTCTAGTGCTTCATGTTCCTTGTCTTGTGTTCCACATAAAACTGGGAATTTCTTGAAGCATTACTCTGACTGGATCAAGCACATTTTCAGCTTTCCCATCTCTGTCTGGGGTCTCAAGACCCTTAAACCAGTGTCCACCACGCTGGTGCCTCACAGGGAGGACCTACACAAATCTGCCTCCAAGGTGGGATTTCCATATTTCTTCCTTATTCTCCTATCTTATTTTACTACAATGTGGAGAAACTGGGGCAAAATTGGATTGTTTTAAAATGGAAGCATGATAATTGTCATCCTCAAGAGGCTGGAAGGCGTTTTCTCCTTCTTGCTTTTGGGTGAGGTTTTTTTTGTTTTCTTTTCTGTGTATGAAATCAACACCTCAAAATGCTTTTTGGTTTTCCATTTGTTTATTCCAACCATAAATATTTTATCACTTAAAAAGGGAAGCAATGCTTGCTCCTAATTGTTTTTGATTAAATATGCTAATTACTTTTTGGAATATTAATGACACATACGGTACTAAATGTTTTAATAATGCAATGAAATAAGCCAGCAAATATAACTACAAATTAACCTGAAACTGCTACATGGTTTCCATAATTTTGTGTTATAACAACACAAATCTAAAGGAAAACATCAATGACAAGACAATATTTCTTACTTGGTGTCTGGAGTTCAACTAAACAAGAAAACTAAAACGAACAAAGTCCCTGAGTGAATAGGGAACTATCACACTTTGGGATCACTTTTCTTCACTGCAAGACAAGGGGAAGAAAAATAAAACCCAATTGAACATGAGAACATCCCATAAGAGATGCTGACCATGGAATGTGTCATAAAATTTGCCTCCAAAATGGTCCTGTAGCTCATCTTTGAGGAGCAAAGAGCTGACAGCAGCTGTGATGCTGAATTAGTCTGTGACCACCCAGCTGTCTTTAGGTAGGGAACATTAAAGTTTTGCCATCCATCATTATTCCCGCATTTCTTAATGGACTCACAGAAGGCAATTAATATTTTTATATTTAATTTTTTTTTTCTTGCTCAGGAGAAGATAAAATCTCTTTGTTCAGGTGCTTGCATTAGGGGGACACCTCTGCTTTTCAGTGGCATGGAAATACCTTTTCAATGCAGGCTGTGAATGTGTTCACAGGCTGAAATCAAGCTCCCTACCTACGGCAGGCTCCCCAATTCCCAGGACAATCACACTGACACAATTAAATTCTTCCTCTTCTGTGACAGAACTCTATGCAATGGTTAGTATTACATTACACTGAAAATAATTAATATTGGGGAGGTTTTTGCATGTTTGTGTGTTAAAGACTTGACCTTTTAATTTGTTTTTCCCTCAGAAATGTTTTGCAATCTAATGATTTGTATAAGACGGTTCAAAGTTGCCAGATAGTCTGGCAAAGCTTTCCTGAATAACTGTGATTATATTTTACCATTCTTGGAACTGGTTTTGTTTGCTGTGGTGTGGAAAACATTCATGGGGGTTTACTTTTGTCAGATTTGGTAGAACAGGAGTGTTTTACTTCTGGGCAACAATGCACCAAACACGACAATCGATGAAGATCTTGTGAGTGATGGTAGCATTGGACCAGCAAAGATAAAGAGCAACAGGATAAAGAGAAATAGTTATTTGGAAAGAAAAAATTTAAAAACTTAGAAATTACTGTGGAAAAACAGTTTGCTTATTATTATTCAGTTGCTGGGAAAGTGGCGTCGGTGCAGCAAAAGGTGTTTAATTGTCTTGATATGCCAATGACTGATAAGAAATTGATAATTTCTTTCTAATTGATAAGGAAGATCCAGAAAATTTTCCCTGTCAGGTATTAGCACTGACTCTGTTATTAGTGGCACAGTCAGCTCTCAGGGCAGCGAGGAGCTCTTCCGTGCTGACCTGCGGGTCTCTGAAGAAAACACTCTGGGAATCCTTCCTTCGAGATGTACCTTGAACATATGGATGTGTCTTTGACTGGACTTTTAGCTATGACACATCCATGCTTTGCTAGCCAAGCCTGAATTATTAAACGATGATATGGACTATGCCCATAGAGGACCTTGGACCTGCTTCTGAAATGCTAATAAAGCCAGCAGGAAAGAATTCCTTAGGTTTTTCTCCTGGATTTAATTTCTTGAGTTCAGAAACTCAGGTGAGTAAATGCAGTTTTAAACCATCTTGAATTTGATATTTGGGAGCCTTCCACAGAGGAAATATTTTTTGTTCGGATTAAAAGTGATCTTGAAACACAAATTTCTTTGAAGATCAGCAAAACCTTAAAACTCATTTACAAATTGGGTTTAACTCTGAAGTTAGAGTTCTAGATTTAACCTCAAACTGAAACTAGAGTGATGAAATATTGGAAGAAAAATTAGTCTTTTGTTATTTTTAGTCCACAGTCATGCTTAAAATCTGTCAAATGTGTATTCCTAGGAGATCTGAGTCTAGTTTTGCAGACCTTGAGGGTGCAGCTGTTTGGGTGAGTATCCAACACTGGGTGCTGATATGGTCCCAGTAATAGTTTTACCATTGATTCGGGGAGTTGGAATGGGACCAAAGGGAAGAGAGAAGAGTTTTCAGCCCTTCCCATCTTCCTGCCCCTCACAGGGTGATCCCCTGGTGGTGCTGCATCACAGTGGGAATCCTTTGAAGAGGGACACGGGGAAGATCTGTTTTCCAATGCCCCCAGTAACACATCAGGTTTATGGGTAGGCTGCAAGCCTGAACACGGGTGGACAGAGGTGAAACAGGAGAGAAAAAGAAGTGCCAATTAAGGCTATAATCTGGATAGAAACTTTTGGAAGCGCATAAAGAAAACTAACACATCAGACTTTGAATCTGCCGACATTTTAACCTCGTGGCTGAAGCCAAACCCCGGCGATCAAACACATAAAAAGCTCTGTCTGCTCTCAAAGTAGAGCCCGGACTAAAGAAAGGACTGGGGCAACAGACAGTTTTATCCGACTGCTCTTTCAGTAGCTTTAGCTTCCCACCCCAGGGACGACTCACCTCTTGGGCTCCATCAATCCACTTCCATGCTCCAGAACCTCTGCCACCTCTCAGGCTGGGAGTGATGAATGAGCAGGGACAGTGCGTTGTGTGTACATGTCTGCTCGGGACTGAGGGGAGAATATTCATCTCATTCCACTCCTGACCTTTCCCCATTCTGCAAACCTGAAAGGTCTGGGCTGCATAATCACATCTTGGGATAAAAGATAAGTGAACTACCAAATAAATAGCAGAGTGTTTACATGACCTTATGGTTTTACAGTCCATATTAATTTTTAATTGCACTGTTAAAATATAGTAAATATCTATTATACAAATTAAGTGGTAATAGGTATTTGTATTTTTTTTCATGAATTAATCTTAAAATAAGCTGATTACATAAATCTTTAGCCAAGCAGTGGCTAATCCTGGGCACAAACATTACTTTGATAAGATACATTCAAACAAACATTTTTGTGGCAAAATGTTATCAGATACTAACACATAATTAGTCTAAGACATTTGGTTCAATGCGAGCATTTTCGAGTTGTGATCATTAAGTGAAGGTATTGGGAGAAATCCAAAAGGGAGCAGAGGATTGTAAGCACTTCAGAGTTCCTTTGTGGATTCCGATTAGGCTGCTGGATTCACTGCTGTTTCCTTATGTAAACATATTCACATATTGCCATAGTGGGGAAATCTTTATCAAATTATTGGCAAACAAAGTGATGTTCATGTAGATGAAATTATTATTCACCCAGATCCGTATTGTGCTGGAAGAGAAATTGGGAAAGAGGATCAGAACTGATGCAAGGAGCGGAATCCCAACTTCATTCTGAGCATCAGGAAGGAGAGGTACCTCAGTTTCTGTCACCACAAGGGAGGATGGGGAAAGAGGAATAACTCCGTATATGTACATTCACGTTGGCTGTTTGTGCACAGATTTAATTCTCAGCCTGTGTTTCTTACTTGCATTTACAGGACTTTTAATATTACCTGCATTTATTTAGCTAAATTTCTGTATTTTTCAGCAGCACTAAAAGTATTAAACCAAAAGGAGCCATAATAACTTCATTTACTTATTCAATACTCTGAAAGGACTATTGATTAATACATAATAAATAAAGGTTTTTAAGATGCTTAATAGTGGCTTAATAGTGGAATCTAGTAAATACTTAATTAGAGAGGGTTATTGAACTCAGACAATGGCTATTTGACGTACTGGCATGTGGAGGAATAGCCCCTTAATTGACAGCAAACTCCATTGTACACAGCCTGCTTCAGGAATTTTTAGTAATAAGCTGCAATGGCCGTGATGGAGCCACTTGGTCAATGCACTCGCTATCGATGCAGAGCATTAATAGCTCGGTGAAAGCCTGCAGGAAGAGCCCCCAGGAATGCTGTGTGTGCCCAGAATGAGGCAGAAGACCTCCAGGAATTTTTTTCTGACCATAAAAACACACTGCACGTGGGCACCATGCAAAAGGAAATCTCCTGGGAGTTCTCATGATCTGCAGAGTCCCTGAATCCACTTGGGGTCCTCGTGATCACTGAGTGAGGTGAGGTGCAAACTGCCCCACTCCTCTCCATGTGAACCCCACTCCCAGTGGTCACTCAGCCCTGGCATGTTCAGTCCTGCCACAAAGTCTTCCAGCTGTGGGGTGGATCAGTCACAGAATCATGGAATGGTTTGTGTTGGAAGGGACTTTAAAGCCCATCTCATTCCAACTCCTCCCATAGGCAGAGACACCTTCCACTAGCCCAGGCTGCTCCAAGCCCCGTCCAGCCTGGCCTTGGACACCTGCAGGGGTGGGGCAGCCACAGCTTCTCTGGGCAACCTGTGCCAGGGCCTCACCACTCTCACAACCAAGAATTTCTTCCCAATATCCCATCTAACCCTGCCCTGTGGCAGTGGGAAGCCATTCCTCCTTGTCCTGTCCCTCCATCCCTTGTCCAAAGTCCCTCTCCAGCTCTCTTGGAGCTCCTTTAGGCACTGGAAGGGGCTCTAAGGTCTTCCTAGAGCCTTCTCTTCTCCAACCTTCACACCCCCAGCTTTCCCAGTCTGGCTCCAGAGCAGAGGAATTCCATCCCTGTGGTAACTTAGTGCTGTAATGTATCTCCAGTATCCTGGAGGATGCCTTTTACCCCAGATGGCTTAGCAGCCTCCCTCTACACCCAAAACCAGCTTTATCCACACATTTTCCCTGTGCTGAGAGCTGAAAAAATCGTGACCTGAGTGTTTCCCTCGAGGAGCTTTATGCTTTCCAGCACCCCGTGTTACCAAGGGTTTATCCAGGACCAGGTAATGAGCATCTTTACAGCACAAAACCGCATATAGAGCATTTAAAATCTAAACAACTCACCAGCTTGTTACATTATGCAGGGTCACATTTTAAAGGCTCTGGATATTTTTTCCCATCAAGTGGAAAAACTTGGGATTTCCTGAGCTCAGAAGTTTGGGCTGCAGTGCCTGTGGATGCCGGTGGGTTAAAAGCTGCATTTCTGGCTTTGAAAGGTGTTATTTTGAAAGTTCTCATGAGCAAAGCAATTGTTTGCCTTTCCACTTACAGTGTTTGGTTTCTTGTTCCATGAAGTAGAGACAGTGTAACTAAGCTGCTCCTCGTTGCTTAAAAAAAAACAAATTGCAAATTTCTTAGAGATGCTGTTTTATTTCCACTCTCTCCCGTCACTGCACAAACACCAGAGGCAGGAGCTGTGTGAAAGGACTGTTTGGGGTTTTAACTCCAGATTTCTGCTAAAAGCAGGGTTTCTAATCCCATTGTCACACAGGTGAAGTGAAACTTGAAATGAGTATCTGCAAACTCAAGGCTTTGGGTCACATGTAGAAAAATACAAATTATTGGTACAAGAGATGAAATCCGTGCATTTCATACATGAAAAGGGACTTGATTTTCTGGGGTTTCCAATGAATAATACTCGATCACTAATACAGGGTGTCACTTCAAAAATAAAATAGACTGTAACATGCTGTTAAGTCACCTCCTTTGTCAGGCTAACCTGTACAAATGGAGAACACGGGGTATTTCTGGAAGTGACACAATAAAAGCAGAGTTTTGGACAGAAAGAAGTGACACAGCAGCACCAACACAGACTCTGACAGCTCTGGTTCGTGCAGACCAGAGGTGGGGTACCCAGGTGAGTGGGACCCAGGTGCTAGGACCCCATGAGACTCCAAGACCAGTTCTCCTCCATAAGGGGCACAAAAACAGGCAGAGTCCAGTTGCCTCCATCACCCTCCCTCCAACTAACCTGCCAAATACTGCATTTTACTGCTTTCTTTCCAAAAGCCCCTTGGTTGGCGTCTGGCAGATTCAGCCCTGGGCTTTCATGCAGTGCCAGCCCCCAACCTGGGAGCTCACCAAAACGCTGGGGTGGGGAAAGAGGGTGGAATCCCAGGGAAATCTTGCCCTTCACCTCCCTTCCTTCTCTCTCCAAGGGGCTGATTTACACCAGCATGTGCAATTCCAACACCCAAAGACCAGCTGCAACTTCAGGACATCCCAGGGACGAAAAGGGGTCTCAGCTCTCCTTCCTTTCAACTTATATATTTAAAGACTGGAAATCACCACAAGTACCTCCCTCCTAAATAATTATATCTACTAATTTAGATGAGGACTTAATATTATAACTTTATATTAAGCACTAGATATGTAAAAAAATCTATTTAGATTTAATATTGCAGGAGCATCTGGTCTTTTCATCTAATTTGAAACCTTTAAAGGAGGGAAACCTCGAGCAAGAAATAATATCTATAAGCATTCCAAGCCTTCTCCCGTTTCCCTTCCTTTAAAGAGTAATAAGAAATCTCCCCCTACAGGCCTTCGGAGCCCAATGCAAGGGAAAATAGATGTTTCTAGGCTGAATTGTCCTCTTAAATCCTGGGAAATCTCTAAAAGCTGCTCGGGACACGTGTGGATGTACAGAAGGTATCTCCAGGTCGGCGTTCCAGCTCTTTCCTTTGTGAGAGGCACAGCTCCCATCCTGCTCCCCTGGGATGCAGCAGGAGAGCTCCCGGCCAAGCGCCACAGGGGCACTTCTGTAAAGTGGTAACAATTATCTCCTGCATTTTTCCCTCTTTATTACCACAACTCCACTGGGCAAAAACATTTTGACTAGAAAACTATTTCCTTTTTCCTTTTTACCTGTTTTAAGGGAAGAAATTAATGGGATAAAAATGCAAATTACTTCCTTCCTCTGCATGGGGAAAAAAGCCTTGTGCTGCTTTACTTACCAATTGACTGTTGTTTTAAGCCATTCAGCAGGAACCAATATCATACATATAACTCTAGCAAACCCAAACGACACTAATGTAACATGCAATTCCAAATAACACAAAGAGAGTTTATATCCCCAAATTATTCTCAATTTCGTTTCGGGAAGGCCTGCTTGGGGATTAGGGTAGTTGTTTGTTTATTTGAATTCATTATAGAACTGGGAGTTTATTATATTCTGTACTCACTGTAAGGTAATCAAAATATAGATGGAAATTGGAAGATTTTTATTGGTGCTATTTAGGTAGGTTATATTCTGTGAGAGAGCTGGAGTGCCTTGATAAACTTCACAGAGAAGTTGTAGACTTTTCTTGTATAAATGAGCTTTTAGAAATCTCATTCTCACGTTATCTTAGTCATTTGATTTAGCATGAGCCTTTCTTTTTCACGACAACTTTCCATCCACCTCTCTCTCTTGTACAATATAATCAGATCTAATTTATTGGAAATCCAGTGGCTGCAAACCAGAACCGACCCCCAGCTTGATTTGCTTTACACAACACAAAATTTAAGCAAAGGAATGTAATTGAGAAGGAACTTCCCCATTGCCATTTCCATTTGCTCCCAGTGCCCCCATCATTTTATTTATTCCAGTAGTAAAAATAAATCTTTAATTGGAAGGAAAGTGATAACTGAAGTTTAATTAAGCTAAGCCAATAAAGCGGAGGGAAATTACCAGAGTAATGTCATGCACTGAATAGAGGCCATGCAAGGCTGCAATTTGGGCTGCTCCAGAGTAGCCTGTGGAGAGGCTCACTCAGAAGGCAAGAGATGCTCTGTCTTCATCTCCAGTTCCCACCTGGGACAAAGTGATGGTATTTCAGTCACCTTCTTCCTCCCACCATTTCCTGGCAGCTCTGGGCTAATGGTTGGACTCCATGATCTCAGAGGTCTTTTCCAACCTAAATAATTCTATTATTTTGGCTGATTCATCCACCCTTCCCAGGGGACACTTGTCTCCCCAGCCAGTGCAATGTCCCACCAGGGAAGTCACCATCTGGATCACATCCAACGTGGCCATGAGCTCATCCTTCTTCCCTAAAAATTTCCTGTGCCATCAATGGCATGAAACCCACCTGTCCATCTTCTTGATGCACTGCAAGGCATTTTAAGTGGTCTGTGGCAAAGCTCCCCAGGAGTTTGGGAGTTTTAGAAAGTAGGAGGAAGGGGCCATGCCCCAGAATGGCCCTTGCAGGCAGAGGGAGAGCAGAGAGAATGATTTTTTTGCTGCCCAAACTTCCACCCACATCATCTTCCAGGAAGATCCTGGGAACAGCACTAACACTGAAATCCTGCCAGCACGTCTGCCAGGGTGCAGACTTATTTCATATTCATAAATATGCTTTGGTAACAAACAATAGCTACTACTGCTTTTTCAGGCTGGGCTGTGAACACTGGTTTACTGGCAGCGTGTCCTTTTTTCACACTACCAGGTTTATAAATTGCAAAGCCAGAAGGACTGACTGTGATGGGGTAGTTTTATCCCAGCATCGAATTTCCCCCAGCATCGTGACTTACAAAAAGGTATTTTTGAACAAAACAACACTTCTTAAAAATAATTTAGAAACTAGAGAACTCCCCATGCTTCCTAGTATGGTCTTGTGTCAGTTCATCACTCTCAACATTAAAAAACATGTACCTTAATTACTCTTCTGAATTTATTTCCAGCCTCTGACCTTGTTATATCTTTGTCTGATAGATGAAAGTACCCATTATTAAAGTTCACTTCATCATGAGGGTGTGTGTAGGCCATGGTCAAGTCATCCTTAACCTTCTCTTCGATAAGCTAAATAAACTCAACCATGAAATCCTTACTATAAGCTATATGTTCATTAATCATTAGCCTGTTTTTCCCTCAAAAACCTCTTCTACTGAACCACAGCTCTGTGGTCAGCAGCCTCTGTCATCCCTGAACAACCAGGTGTGCCCAGTAACAAAGAGAAATAACGAAGTCAGTATAACCACCCCATCCATATCCCACCGCTCCCACTTCCAGCTGCTCCATCATGCTCAGAGCCCAGTGGCAGCTCCCTTTCCACCTTCATGGTTAAGGTGTCCTTCCGTTATTGCCCCAATGCCCTCTGCTCCCCTCTGCCTGCCATCCTTGCACACTGGTCCCCTGTTCATCCGTAATTTCGTGTCTTCTTCCAGGTTGTGGATACACATGATAAATCGAACTGTGCCGAGAATCCTGACAAATGATAGTAAGTGCTGATTCCATCTGAATTTGGGGCCTGTGGAGTGACTGACTTCATAGCCATGTGTTGATTACCAAGTCACAGAGCACTGACTAACCACTGGGCTCCCCTCATCAGCACTTCTGTAATTGAATATTCAAGTTTCCATGCCAGCATTCACCTGGAATTAATATTAGTGGCTTGTTTCCCATGCCTTTTGCATTATTAGTATTGTTTCCCATTGTCCTGATTTGTTATCAATATTTTGTTTGTCCACATATCAAAAGTTTGTTCACCATCCTGGATACAAGCACTAAAATTGACTTCTTTCTGCATTAGAAAACACGAATATTTATTCAAGAGTCTCATCTTTACTGTACTGTTTATTCTTGTCCTACTATTGCCATCTAGAAAACAACCAGGACTGTAATTCCCTTTACTCCTAAGACATTTCAAGCTGCTTTTTCTCTTATCTCTAAACAGGTATTTCTCCTCTTATTCTTTGATCTCCTTAAATTTGAACAGTTATGAGCTTTCAGAAAATTCCTTTTTATAAATATCTATTTATCTAAATTTCCTTTGCAAGACAAATCATGGTTTGGCTTTGTCTGCTTTCTCTTTTTTGTCATGACCAGCTTTGGGAGGTTTACATCTAGTAAACCATCCTTAATTCACAAATGCCATTTATATTTTTCTGCCTAAATTCCTGCAACTGGACAGTTCATCAGGCAGAAGATATTAGAAAAACTGGCAGCCATAATCGTGTGGGTGGAGGTGAGGACATCTGCTCTTTATATCATGAGCATTGCCAACATGCTATAGACATATCCAGGTTTCTGTTCCAAAACCCCCTCAAGAATATACCGTGCGGAGTTCCAGCTCGCTGGAACCTCCTGCTTGGTTTGGGAAAATTTGGCAAGTTGTTTTCCT
This sequence comes from Cephalopterus ornatus, assembly GCA_013396775.1. NCBI lineage: Eukaryota > Metazoa > Chordata > Aves > Passeriformes > Cotingidae > Cephalopterus > Cephalopterus ornatus. The sequence continues at coordinate 93,897 of VZRE01002351.1, forward strand.
TCTGTAGCTTGTTCGTAATTTTCCTGGTCTTTACTACATGGGCAAAGTGTGCCCAGATTTCATGTGCCACTCCAACATATGTTCCGTGATTACATACAGGATGTATAATCACTCTTCTTTACTGCATGAGTTCAGCTGGCAGCGCTCTCTGACACAGCCCAGCGCCGCGAGAGAGTCTTGGGGCGACGCGTGTTCGGCGTCGGTGCGACGGCTGCGGGAGCAGATGAGCGGCACCGTGACGGCCTCTGAATCTTTAATGTGCCCTTGTCCTGCTCGCTCGTCCTGGGCTCAGCAGAGCTGACAGCCCTGAACATTGCCCAATGTGCTGTGACTGCCACGAGCTTCGCCGCTCGTCTGCATCCCAGTGCTCGTGGCCACCTCACCATGTGCTGTTCATGGGAACAGCTCGAGAGAAGGAACACAAGCTGAAGTCAATGCAAGCTCAATTTAGGAAGTGCAACACCACCCTCAGCCTAATTCTCACTGTGTCATCCCAGCCTGGCTTCATTCCTTCAGGAGGAATTTCTTCATGGAAAGGCTGGTCAGGCATTGGAAGGCAGTTGTGTCTCCATCCCTGGAGGTGTCCAAGAAACAATTGGATGTGGCAGTTTGGTTGACAAGGTGGGGATTGGTCACCAGCCTCATTGGTCATTGATGATCTTGAAGGTCTTTTCCGACCTAAACGGTTCTGTGATTTATCCACCAGGTGGTTTTCCATGCCCTCAGTCAGCGGCAGTCATGGGACACCGAGGTTTGTTTGAAGGGCCAGCACATGACACTTCCCACTGCTGTTTCTCTCTGTAGGACCACCATGAGCATGGTATCATAAACTGAGTGATGGGCCAGTGATGGTAGACACATGAACCCATCCAGAAAAAGCCTTTGGAAAACCTCGTTGTTTCCCTGGAGAAACCAAAAGATAGTAGAAGTATCCTAAATTATCTTGTGTGTGAAGATTTACTTTGTAACATGCTAGTGTTATTAAGCACTGGAAAGAGCTGCTGAGAGCAGTGGTAGAGTCCCCAGCCGCTCAGGGATTTAAAAGCTCTGTGGATGTGTAACCTGGGGACATGGGTTAGTGCTGGGCTTGGAAGAGGGAAGTTTGGACTCAGTCTTGGAAGTGTTTTCCAAACTAAATGATTCTATGAGTCTAAGGAAGAAAAATCTAAGTAGTGCGTGAAATCAAACCTTCATGTCCCTAAAACTAGATATATAGTTGTGGTGAATCTGTCTGCCAAAACACAAGAGTGCTTAAAAACCTCAGAAGCATATTTTTATAAGTACTTAAACACCTATAAGTAGGAATAGACAAACTAATGGGATTTTTTGACCCGCAGAGAATCTGATTCCTGTCGTGACAATCCACTTGTCTGGGAAACCCCATGAGGCCCTGCTCATTCAGTCCTTACAGAGCTTTGAAAACCTGGCCCTTCGATGCCAAAACAGGAAGATGTTAATCTCACAGAGCACTTTGTCTTCTCATTGTCCCATCACAAATTCTTGCACAATATCCCAGAGTTTACACAAATGGGTAACTGTTCAGTTATCTTTAAAGGCCTGTGGGATTTGATAAGCAATTTCATGGAAATAATCTAAATACGCATAATAAAAAAAAAAAAGGAAGTGATGTTCTGTTAATGCATCACTTTTATTGTGACAAGTTTTTCTTCAAATGAAAAATAAAAGTGTAAAAACTTAGAATTGCAGTACTGTTAAGCACCTCCTGGGATCATTATAATAGACTGTACAATTATTACCTGAGCTGAAATGCTTTATAAAAAAAAAAAAAAAGAAAAAAACAAACCAGCAATAAATGTAATTTCATTGCTCTACCCGATATGCAAAATCTGCCTGGCATCTATTTCCAATATGAAATCAATTTTCCATTTATTTGTAATTCTGTGTGGAACCTTACTGAAAATCTTGATATAATTTCTATAGTATTTTTAAGATTTGCACTACAGTAAAGCTCGATAAAACTTTTAAATGGTTTATATCCATCATGTCACTGAAACGTTTCTTAAAATATTTTGCTGGGGATTAGGAAGGCTGAGAAAGAATAAGAAAGGTATTACTCTCTGTAAGTGCCTGCATTTTCCCCCCACAATCAGGCCTGATTTCGGAGTTCTTCACCCCAGATTTTCACAGGTCATCATAAACTTGGACTAACGAAGCCCATGTTTTGTCTCTACAAGCTACAGTTCTGTTGATTTAAATACAGGAACTCCAAATTTATGTAAGATTAAGAACTATTACACCCAGCTATGATTGTAAAAAGAGGTCTATGTGTCCACTCTACCTCTGTTCACCTCAATATATTGTACTGCATGGTTGGGGTCAGGAGCACGTATTTTGGTGATGACCAAATCTATTAAGAGGAGCCAGGGATGTTGAAATCCAGCTCATACCTGAGAATATTTCACATGGTGTGACTCTTGGGGTTGGTCCTGTGCTGGACTCAGTGTTGGACTGGATGATCCTTGTGGGTCCCTTCCAACTCAGCATCTTCTGTGAGTCTGTGATTCTGTGACAGTGAAATCTCCCAGTGAGAAAGCCTTACCCTTAGGAATGCTAAGTTTAATTTTTAGGCCAAATAAAAGAGTTGTCACTACTTTTGCAACTACTGGGTCTCACTTTTGTGGCAAGTGGCACCAAACCCAGGCTGAGAAGCTTTTCAAATAAACACACGTAAGTAAATACACGTAAAGTAAACACACAAGTAAACTACTTAGTTTAACCACTATACTTTGAAATGCACATTTTCCAAAGCAGTTGTTTTGCAAATATCACTTATATCAACATTTGGTTGCCATTTTTATTTTGTTATACTTTTATGTAGGGTTCCTGCTGTCTGGAGAAAATGGTCCCTCCCAAACTGTACATTGAAGGAAGCAGCCAATCTTGCTCTGATGTCTTTTTAGCTCTGTGCTCCACAGGAAAGATTATCTGGCAGGCAGTGACAGCAGTGCATTAATATATAAAATAATTAGGAAGAGCACTTAATGAAATTATGGGTGTGTTTATACATCCTAAGCCTCGTGGCCACATTATCTCCTCTCCCATCAAACCACGGCACAGCTACTTTGAAAAGTATCATTAGTGACTTCTTGCCTGACAAAAGAGTCCGGAGCTCTTCCAAAAAAGAAGTGCTCGACAGAGAGGACATGAAAAGCCATTTAGGCCTTCCCAGCTCTGCCTGCACCTCTCCTTCACAGCAGATTAGCTGGAAGGAGATGGGCTCCTACCACAGTGGCAGAGATTGCATAACACTCCCCTGAGAGCACCAGAGTGACTTTGAAAGTTTTATTAGGTTTTTATTAGATCATGATACCCATTTTCAACTTGTCCAGTTGCTCACAGATTATGATAATTTGCAATACTGTACTGGGTGCTATGGGCTGATGTTAAGTTTCCCCAGAGCATAGAACTCTGAATTAAACTGGTAACTCCTTGGTGCTGGGGAGGATGAGTTTTCCCAGTATGAAGGCACTTGTCACCTGGATTTGTCTCGCCATGAAACTGAGGAGATGAACATGTGACATGATGTATTTTACAAGGTGCTTAACAAGAACATGATTGGGAAAAAATTGTAATCCATGAAATCAATGCTATAACCTAATATTGTTTGTTCTTAGTGACTACTGGAGCACAACAGGATCAATGTCAGGACAGCACTATTCACTCTAAGTATCAATGACCTGGAAGAAGTCATGTGAAAGGATGGGACCTGCCAACGACTCAGCATGGGAGGAGGCTCACGAGGAGAAAATGCAAGCTTGGGTGATACAACTCAGAGCAACTTGAGCTGGCCCAGAAATAGGCATGTGGAGGAGTTAAATGCAAATAAATTTGAGGCAACTCTTTGGGGAAAAAAAGACCAGTCATATTGTTATGTTCTCGTTGTCCTGTATGAGGGGAAGTCAACAAGCAGAGCAGGAGGATAATTAGAGATCCTTTAAATGAACACATAGGCAATGAAAACAAGAAGCAGACAGGCCAAAAGAGAGCCTGGAAAGGGGCACTGGTGGGGATTGGCAGAATTAAGTCAGCCAATAGCACAAGGCAAAAAGCTTTCTTTTTATCTTCAGGTGTTTGTTCCCTACATTTCTGAGAGGGGGCTTGTTCAGAGCCCAACAAATTGCACCCGGACTAAGCTGTTCAGCCTTGCATAGCTGTGCCCTGGTGTATCATTTCATATTTACCTATCTCAAACCAATATTTCTAGTGGTTTTAGGTTACCAATGCAGTCTGCTGTACATATTTCCCTGTGTGGCTTTACTCCATCAGTGTATTACTGTGAGCACAGGAGTGCAGCTTGGGAGTGTACTAGAAGGCTAAATATCTGTATTAATACTTGTTTTTTGCTCATCTGAATTAATGGGGACAATTAGAAGAGGTACAATTAACAGTATACAAGCACTTGCCAGCAGAGCAGGGGATGCCCCAACCTCTGCTCAGACAGATGGGCAGTGGGAAGATCCAGCTGGTCGACACTCTCCCCAGGAAATAACCCCCGGATCCCGAGGACTGAAGGGGCAATGCATCATCCCAGGCCCTGGAGAGAGGCCCCAGGTGACATCCGTGGTAAGCACTGTGGGACATCATGCTCAGCAGGTCCAGCACCTGGTGCTCCATCTCCTTCCCAGTCTTCTCTCCAAAAACTGTGCCATTCCCACCCATTTTTCCACCCTGCTGGAGGAACAGCTGATACAGACATGAGGGTCGCATGTTCTTCCTCTGTCTGTGACATTTGCATCCCACATGCATTTAGGATTATCACCAGGCATGAGTGGAAATCCTTGTCAGGATTCTTTTTCTTTATCATGCTTGAATTGCTTTGTGTGTTTATGGCTTCTGGAAGTTTTGATCCAAGTCCTTGGACTTGAAACTAAAATTACAGTGAGTGGCTCTGGTGAAGTCTGGAATATTTAACATTAATATATTGACCAGCATATCAGAGTTGATCCAAGCTATGCCCATATTTTCCACTGGAGAACCTAAAAAAATAATGCAGTGTTTCTTCACCGCAGCTTAACTGTATTTCAGGTTACATAGTCGTGTATTATAATAAAAAAAAAGCCCTTTTCTAGTGCTATTTTCAGCATAAAAAAATCCAGAGCTGGCATTTTTTACAGTTTCAGTCCAAGCCCAAGCTTCAATAAGCTCACACAGCTCTAATGATTGTTAGTGAAAATGTAATGGGCCATTTGAAATACAAATGAAGGCTAGTAGGTAAAGGGATTTTTTTTTCTTTTTAGTGGAATCAATTTACACTAGCTATTTAAAAAAATATTAAAATAAATGTAATGCCATTAAATGTAAGCTCAAAACCCAGGGAGAGCATTAGTGGCCAAATCTGCCAAAAAAATAGTTGTGCCAAGAGCACGGGGCCAGATTCTGCTCTCAATTACATTGGTGTTAAGCCAGGATAACTCCCCTAATTCCAACAGGCTTGTTCTGGAATAACACCGGGGTTAAGTGGGAGCAGAAAGGAACTCCATTCCCCGGTAAGCACTTTTTGCAGTGCCCCAATTTACTCTGGGTGACCCAGATCACTTCTCACTAGCCTCAGGTATCCCATAGATTTATCCAGCATCGCCTTTTGCCAGGACAAGGAGGTTGTTCCATCCTCCAGAACAGGGCTTGAGGAGGGGTCAGAAGCAGCGGGAGGGTTGTTCAGCAGGTGCCTTGTTTTTGGAAAACAAAATTAATGGACCAAACCAGTAAGAAGAGCCAACAGGAGCCTGTCAGTGCAGAATGATAACAGGTAAGCTGAGTTCAACGTTTTGAGGGCAATGAGTTGAGCAACAGGAGAAAAAAGCAAACTCTTTCAAAATAGGGTTTAATTTCATATTACTTGCAAAGAAAAGGAAGAAAAACCAGCTAAATCATGTGCTTAATATTTATTTTAAAAATTTATCATAATACCCTGAATTCCCTTTAGGAATCCAGAGATTTTGTGGGTAAATGCTCCCTCCTTCCACTGGACAATTTCTAGAAACTATTAAATATCATGTTAATATACTTCTTAGGGAAAAGGGAAAAATATTTTAGTTGGCATAAGAAGGTTGGCTCCTGCATCCCAGGCCATCAAACAAGGCAAATAACCAAAAAAGGAAGAGGGGAGCAGCAAAAAGGAAAAAGGAGTTTCCCTCATCTACTCTAACTTTCATCCTTATTGCTGGAGAAATCTGGAAAAAGTACACAGGCTTTTACATGGACTTGAAAATTTCATCTTACTGAGGTCTAGTATTTGCTATTGAAAAGAATCTTTTAAGCAGAAAAAAAAAAAACAACAAACAACCAGGTTTTGCTGCTTTTCAGGTGGAAATTGTATATTTTTTTCTTTTAGTTTATTCTCTTTATATGCAGTTTATACCTTTCATTTCATAAATCCCAGCTAAGCTTCCATCCAGTGCTCCACACCATTTCAGCCCTTTCCATGGCCAAACCACGTCCAACCAGAGTTTAAAATTTTGGATGGTAACTCAGGATATGCCAATAAGACCAGTCAGGTTTACAGGATATTACAGAATAACAGAGAAAATATGACCTATGATTTTAATTTGCCAGCTCTGCAAACATCTGCACAGTGGAAAAATATTACAAATATTTTTATTAAGATTTATTTGGGAGAGAAAAACTATATAGATACATAGTTATCCTTTCAGTCACAACACGTAAATAACACAGAGTAAGATTTGTCACATTCCTTGATTTCATGATGGTTGCAACTGGCAACTGAGGAATAATTTCATTTTAATTATAGTTTAGTTGATTTTCTCTTTAATTACTGAAGTTAAATGACTAAGGCACCAAACTACGTAATGCAAAATCTTTCCATACAGTAGATTTTCTTTAATAACAGCAGTATTTTTATTGGTTTTAGTCTGCAGAATATAATTTTTCAGCAACGGAAAGCAGCTACTAATTCTTAAATTGTGTATTTTTCATTTCCTTACAAAATATTGGAAGGAGTTGTTTCATCTGTATGTTACTGCAGGTACAGAGTTCTATGCAAAAGATTTAGGATTTAATAGGTTTGACATTGGGGGGAGGAAAAATATCCAGAGTTGCCTGTCTCAGACAAAAGCCATCGGATCTAAATATACAGCCCTCGGGCTCCTCCTCTGGCCTTTGCTTTGCTGCCAGCCTGGACAAGGGAATGCAGTTTTTCCCCATCTCTCCAGGGCTCTGAATTTGGGAAAAACTGAAAAGGAACAATGCCCCAAGAACCTCTGAGCTACAAATCATGGTGCACGTATTTTTCCATGCCTGTTTATGACTTAAATGGAATTCAGGAGTGCTCCAAAACCCTGCTTTTTCCACAGACTTTCTAGAAAGAGTTTTAACATGGAGCAAAGTGTATGTTGTGATGCTGATTTTACTCACCAGTCCATCACCACTGGAGTGGGTTTCTGAGTGGGTCACAGGAAAATAAACTTGTTTCAATGGCTTTTAGAACCAGATAAGATCCCAAATGAGGTGCTGGTGCCAAATATCACAGAAACTCTTGAGCAACAATGCCTTGCAAAGAGCTACATTTAGATTATGTCATTAAATGCAGGGGGGAGGTTATGTGTGTGTAACACATTTGTGAGCATTTGGGAATTTTTGGAGCCATTTTCTGTCTGTTTTCTGAATCAGTGTTTTGACCGACTTCAGCAGGAGTTTAGTTTGCATTAAAGCCTCTGAATTCAGCTCCAGGTCTAAACATTTGGGTTGCAATGCGCCTGGAAAGCCAGAGGAATTAAGGTATTTGCCCTGCTCTTGCTGCACTGGAGCTGACTCCTTCAGCACCCTCGTGCTCCTTGGAAAATCCCAGCCATAGTTTATCTGAAATTAATTTGCCCACACTGTTAAGTCAATTACCCAAAGGAACAGAGACTCGATTAAAAATCTATTTAGTTCAATAGGAAACAGTATACTTGGGATCAATTTTTTTTTTCCTCCTCGACTGCGAAGAATCTTATTGTATCCCTGTATAAATAATAAAGGTGGTGCACTATCCTCTCCTGCTCAAGCATGACTGAGCAGATACAGATTGTGCATCGCTCATGTCACGAGCGACCAAGGAGAGACAGGATGAGGAATATCTCAAACACAACCTCCAGCCCAGGGCATGTTCCTGCTCGGGAAGGTGGCCCAAGGTTTGGATGTGCCAGGCCATGGGTACCGCTCACTCCCCACTTTTCCAGGGGATGGTTGTACCTGTCTCACCCAGAGAAATGTTCCTATTCTCAAGCCTACAGCAAACTGTGTCCAGACAGATTGGTGTTCTGCTCAATGGAGTCCACATGAATCATGTATTAGTTCATTTAAAAGCACTTTGTAGACAAACATGCTCAGTCTATCAGCAGGCACGGGGATGCAAATACTTCACTCAGTGTATATGAGCCCTGACAGGACATCTGTGATGCATGGGATTGAGAAACGGCTCGCTCCACATTAGGCAATAACAAGCAAAAAGGCTCACTGTATTTTGTTCTTTTCCAGCAAAATGAAAATTTAACTTTGCCATCATGTTGGAAACGGAGTAAACACTATCCACTGAAAAGTAGCAGCAGGAAGAGGTAAATGATTTACAAGATATTCTTCAATCATTTAGCACAAACACAGGAGTTTTTGGTTTAGGGGGCAGAGTATTCCTGAAGAAGGCAACAGTTCTCCTGGAACCTTAATCCTAAAATACCTTCTGCGTGGGACTGCTTTGGAGGTGAGGAGGCATCACAAACATTTACATTCAATAAATGCTAAAGACATCTTTTGTACCCTCTCTGCTCGGCAGATGCTGATTGCTTCCTGTAAATTAAAGCAAGCTAATGAGTGTCTGCTATAGCAAAATATTGGGTGGACTCTCATTAGCAGACACAGTGTGTGGAATTAATTTCACTGAGAGAATTGCAGGATGATTTATATATAGAAAATGTAGTTTGCAAAAGTAGCCTGGAAGAGATTCAGACATGGATGGACTTTGCCTGTAAGTGGTTCCAAATTAATTTAATTTGTGAGGGAAAAGACTAACGTACTGTAAATACTGTAAGGACGAGTGGCAAAGACAAAGTTATGCTGCATATGGTGTGAGGAATGTTGCTTTCAGTCTCTGTCTTGATGCTGGTGATATTAAGATATTCCTTACAGGAATATCTTAATGAGAATGCAAACCCTTCAGTTTTATAGTACTTTTATTTCTACTAGCCCTAGGCTTTCCTAACTGCTAAACAGGTATATTTACTAACTTTATACCCTGTTTCTTTTAATTTCATGGTGAAATCCGAGTAAATCCTATTGTCACATTTACTGACACCAGCCTCTCAGCTTTCCAGAGTACGGGATGATTTTTTGATTTGATCCAATGTAAGAGTTCATTTGTTCTCCTGAAGTCCTAATTTTTCCTAAGCAGTAAACCAAGTCCTGGAAATAGTAACTCAGGCAATCAGAGTATTGTTACTGTTCCCAGAAAGGTAATATTTTTGAATAGCTCTGCATACTTAACAAGGAAGGTGTGTTTTGAGCAATTTTTAATAAGGTAATATTTTACTTTTCCCATTTCACCCTTGCAGGAAACTGCAAAGACCAGTTCTGGATTGAGATTGCATCCCCAGTCTTGGATCCTTTAACATCCCAGAAGACACACATGAAAAAGAAAAATCCCCCTACTTACAGTGTGAATAGGTGCTAACAGCTTTACAGAATTACCTACCAAATATTAGGTGCAATTTAAAACTACATTTAAGGCAGAAAGGGTAGTTTAAAAGTCTACATGGCCAGCTAAGAGTCAGAGAGAGAAAATTACTTGAACACATGTTGGATGAATTTCTGTCTGTGTGGGAGATGCTGCACTGGTGGGATAATATATCCCCTGCTCAAAAAAACTGGGCAGGTTCTGTACCTGGTCTGTGTGCTACACGCCTCAAAATCTGGTCAAATGCTTTTAGGTAATTTCCATTTACTATAAAAAGAAACACAACTGTGCTATCTAAGCGTTGTGGAAGGTTATTTATATTGGAAGACGTCCTTAGGCTAAACTATTAAATGAGGATAATGGATATGAGGCACTGAAGGCACGCGGAGGACTCGTTAATGAATTACTTGTGAAACAGAGTCAGATGCTGCGCCCAGGTAGAGCCTGGGTGTGAGTAATGTGCTTTTAGAGGAGCAGCAAGACTGAGGAGGGGTCACATCGTGGGAAGACCTGGGAAATGCATGATAAAATGATCCATACATTACCCTCCACCTGCTCCCAGGGCTGTCCGAGGGCCGCTCCGCTCGCACGGTACAATGTTTGCTCAGTGTATTGTGTGTTATATCAGTTTAAACACACACTGTAACTTATTAGATATTTATTAGCTTACATTTCAGCCCCAGTCTATTTTACAACCCCAGTGCCCCCTGTTTTATGTAAAAAGGATATTTTAATAGATATAATTTAAATTAGTTCAGAACTTGATAACTCATTATAGACTAGCCCCCTAATGAAACCTGCACTAATGACTGCCTTCAGTAGGCAATCCCTAATTTTAAGGAGCCATTTTAAAATATTCATAACATATCTGGTGTGGTGTTGTTTGAACGGTATTTAACAGACATCTCAACTATGGGCTTTTCCCTATGGTTTGTAGAAGTCACAGAATCACAGAATCACAGAAGTCGCTGTCAACAGTGACTCTTCCAGCACCTTCTCTGCTGAGTGTGGGGTGGGAGGGAGGGCTGCAGCTTCCTGGAAGGGGGGCAGAGACCCAGCACATGTCCCATGCATCCCAAGGGAAGGACCACCAGGCACATATCTGAGAAAAAAATCCGAACTCATTTAACAGCCCAAGCCATAATCGAGAATAATGGTTTCTTATGGATTTAATCACAGTGTGAGCATCTAAAAGACAGTAACCCAACGTCTCTGTTGTTTGAAGAGCTACTCTGACATCTCGTGTTAGTCCGTGCTGACAAGGAAATGAGTTGTCTTTCAGTCAACTGACAACTAAATGAGCTCTAAAGTCACTCTGTGACTTTACCTCTCCTTGGAGGTAGGGCAGATGAGAGGTAGAGTAAGTGACAAACATCTTGTGTTTTTTTTCCAACAGGACATATTGCCCAATTGTCTTAAAATAATGCAGGAATTTGCCATAACCTGGATCCACGCAGAGCCTGCACCTCTCCAGACCAAGCCTGGAGATCCAGCAAGGCAGGTCAGGTGAGGTTTCTCTCCTGGTTTTAGCTGGGGTAGAGTTAATTTCTTCTCAGTAGCTGTTACAGTGCTGTATTTTGGATTTGGGATGACAATGATGTTGGGAAACCCATTCTAGTTGGACCAGCAGGACCTCTTAAGGTGGTCCCACCCTCAACTCCTTCTCACTGGGAAGTTTTGCTTCCTGATTAATGAAGAAACTGCCCTCCCATCCTCAGGAGGCTGCACGGGGAGGACATGCCGGGGAGCAGGGGAAGCACACCTATGACATATCACACAGCCAAAACCCCCCCAAACACAGACGCTTCCCCTCCACCACCCCAAAGAGCAGCTCTGTCCTTTAAGTGCTGTGCCTCTTCCTCAGGGGGCTCCTAATGCACTTCACTCCTTCTGCCTCGCTGGCTGCCAGGGAAGGACGTGCTCAGGGCCCCTGAGCACCCCCCAGCCACGAGCAAAGAGGGAAAGTCAATATACAAACTGTGGTCGTTAATATTAAACATGGAATGTGCGTCTAAAGACAGTATTAATGTTAATGATGAAACAACAACCCAACAACAAGGCTGAGGACAGAAGACAGATGAACACTTGCAGATGTGGAGGCGTTGGCATCTAATGCCAAGAGCTGCTTTAAGTTATTTGTTGTTCAGTGCCTTCACTTTGCAGTTACCTGAACAAATTATCTTGGTAAAATAGTTAAGGAAAAAGTTGGATTTAACTTTGGCTCAGATGCGACAACTTTAACTCAGTGGAACGTGAAATTATTCTCCAAATGTGAGTTACCTGTGATGTGTCAGAAAACCAGTATAAAATCATCTGAACTATAATCTGACTACTGGTTGTTGTAGGGGCTGTCCTGATCACCCCAGAATATGAGGACATCCACGCCCTGGTTAACTGGGACACTGAGCTGCCATCCTGCACCACCTCCTTTCAGAAAAGGCTCGCAGATGGAAAGTCCTGAATCACCACTAGTGAGAAAATAAACCAACCAAAGACTTCCCTCAGTGGCCTTTTCCAAGGAGAAGATCAAAGAAAGCATCAAATGGGTTTTAAACAGGCAAAAACCCAACACAAAAATAGATCTTGGGCCAAATGTCCTTCCAGGGGCTGGTCAGCAGGAGCCCACTGCCAAACCCTGGTCCCTGGATCAACACCTCATCCGTGATAAAGAGCTGGTCTTTAAATCAAAGGCAGCTCACAAAGATAAAAAAAAAAAATCTCAAAGACATAAATCTGCATTGGCTTCCAGCCCAGTGTGATCTTCCAGGGTGTTTCTGCTGATGCTACTTGTGGGATAGGACAAAGGAAATGTATGACACGGAGATGTGGCAGGAACACCACCGGATTGCCCGTAAAGAAGGAAAGGCAGTGGGTGTAGATGACATTTCTGTCATGGGGCTACAAGTTCATCTCCAACTTTTTTTGCTGCCTCCTGGGAACTGCAGCAGCTCAGCTAAGCCAGCCCTAGGTTTAAAATATGATGGGGGACAATCTTCCTTGTGCCCATAGGATGCAGCGAAGGAGTGGGGCTGGCTTTGGCAATGCTTTTGTGAAAACGGAAAGGATCCCAACTGCTGTAAGGGACGGGAAATTCTTTTGTCACTGTGATCTCATAATCAATTTTTTGTTGAAATTCACCTAAAACTAGGGCAGTGATGAAACATCACTGGGACATGTCCAAATCAGGTGCACACCATGCCAAAAAGCCAGAACTTCATCTCCAAAGCACTGATGTTACATCTCTGCTTTAGCAATTGTTATGCGTATACTTCCAAATTATTTCATTCGCAGGCCTTGATTTTACTTATTATTTGACTCCATTCTGCTGTTACTCAGAGCCTCAATATATAAATACTCAAAAAATACTCAGGACTATCTGTAAGACATAATCAACAGATGAAAAAGCAAGTTACAGATGTGTGCTCCTCATAACTGTATCAATCCAGGATGACACAGTCAACCCACTCAAAAGAGTCACCAAATCTCCTTGTTTTCTTTAAGAAAGAAAGCAATAAATTTTGTTTATCCGTTTGGTTTTGGGTTGGGTTGTTTTATCGGGTTTTTGTTTTGTTGGGGTTTTTTTGTATAAGAGAACAAAAATCTGTTTGCAGTTGTAACTTTTACAGTATGTCAAGTATTTTCTGGTTTTTCCCTCTTCCATAATTATTTTTACAGAGAGCTGTTCTTTCAATCAGGTCACTGAACTCTGAAAAACAAACCTTCAAGGCTGCTTTTGAAAAATTGGACCTTCCTTTCCTTTCAATCGAAAGATTCACAACTTTGGCGTGTGAGCCAAGGCTCAAAAAATAACATAAATCCTTTCAGTGCCGTCTTTCTCTTTGCCTGTGTAACAGATATTTCTGCTAACATTTACTTTTGTAATTTTTCACATTATTCCAGCTCTCAGAGGTTAATATTTACCATTCATTTCGATATTCACAAACTACAGAGGTAGGCTTGCAAATATCCACCCTGGGAAAATGAGCAGCTCTGCCAGAAAATATGTTCAAGTTTCTTTGTGGAACTGTGGGAGACAACACACCACTGACAACATTTCACTGTATTCATCTGTTCGTGTTTTAAACATCTGCACAATCAATTCCTACAGCACAACAGTTGGAATTTAAAAAAGGATAATCAGATAATTGCAGTTTCTGCCACTTTGAACAGTGACAATGCGTTTGGAAAAAAATCTTATTAAATAAAACCAAGGAAAAGTGATATATAGAAGGGAAATCACTGAAATTATACCTCTAAACTGAGCTCACAAACCCATTTTCTGGGAGGCATCTTCAAGTAGAGAAGACATAGCACAGCAGCAAAATTCAACAGAGCTGCCTGCAAGAGCTGCCCCACTGCTTGCAATAATATCAGATCATAAATGAATTAATTTGCTTGCTGACCAAGTAGTTTGCCATATTAAAGTGCAAGTTTGCAAGCCATGTATTCTATTATCCCACACTGCACTCTTGACACTTTGCATTAGGAACACTTAGCATTCAGCCTTTGATATTTTGAACACTGAGTACAACGAAGCTGTCAGCACAAAGGGGGTTTTATTCAATTTTGAGATGTAACAAGCGAGCATCTTATAGAACAACCAACAGGAACGGGGAAACAAGGGGGATTTGATGGTTTAAGTGTGAGAGACAAAGAGGATGTCTTGATGGGGGCAATTTTAGAAATTTCAGAAAGTTTGTGGAAAAGGAGAGGCAAGGAGAGGAGGAAAAGGGAGGGGGAAGGGAGGAGGAAGGGAAGGGAAGGGAAGGGAAGGGAAGAGGGAATGGGGAAGTAAAGAGGTTTTTTTATTTCTAACATGCAGTGTTAGCTCCAAAGGCAGTTCCCAGTGACTGGGAGAGGGATCATTTACTCCAAGGCTGCACCAGGTTTGTTCTGCCCTTGTCACCGTGATGTAACATTGTGAGCAAGCAGAAATCATCGATTAACTCTGCCAGGCAGCTGCACTGGAATCTTCAAGTCAATATTGTGTGCTCTTGGTAAAAAAAAAAAACAAAACAACCCTCTCCAAAACAAACAAACAAAAACCCCATAAAAACAAACAATTAAAAAAAAAACCCACCAAAAGTAATGGGAAAAAAAAAGAAGACATATTCAGTGTATTTGGATCAGCACAAGGTACAGTGCCGACTGAGCAGCAGCAGGGAGGGCAAACCTCCCACAGAAGAGCAAACTTGTTCCGTCACATCCTAGCATGGAGCTAAAATTGCAGCATCAGCACCAATTCCCCAAAATTTAGGATGCAATTGGCAGCCCACCCAGCCTTCTGAGGAAAGAGAACAATATATTTATACATATATATATGTATGTATATATATATTTACAGACCGCATGAAGCTAAATTTAATAAACATTCCAGGAAGGAAGGGACTTGGAGAAATAGCCAGACAATGAAATAAAGTTTTTTTACTACATGGCTGTATTTTAAGACCTTGCAGAAAATGAACCTCTCAGTGATCACATTCCAAAGAACTTGGGAATGTTTTCCAGTGTGCCATATCGTATCCCTTACCACTGGCTGGTGATTAGTTTAAATCCTCTCTATAAGACACAAATATTTGATTAAAACAAATTCCACCCTAAATCTGGGTGTTCTTTTTTATTAGGGATTTGGGCACAGAAGGGAACTGAGTGACTGCTGATGTCCCAACTGTGTGAAAGTTCAACTCTTCAGGGATTCATTTGGAGTACTCACCACCACTGGAAACAGCAATAAATAGTGTTTTGCAAAGCTCTTTGCATTTCTTTATCTGCCCTTATTGTGCCAGAGATACATAATGAGAACACCAGGTTATCTCATCTCCTTCATCAGATCTGCAATCGGAGCATGTACAAGCAATAGTTTTTTAAAGTGCCACTGGACTCAGAGCTGTATCCAGGTAACAAAATCAAATAGGAAATGAGGGAAAGGATACTGGAGGTGGTGGAAATATGGACTATAAAGATCCACCTTGGAATCCTATGCATACTCAAATAACAAGGTGGGACTGCAGGGAACACAATGATGGTTTGCTTCGTGCAGCACTGTGGAAAACCTTTCTCACTCCAATTCATTTTCTTATGGGGAACCAGGGAAATTTGGACTGGAGCTGGCCAAAGCCTAATCTTTTCAGTCTATAAAAAATTTAAACAGTTTGCTCCCATTTCATAAATGTTGACATTTCTCATGAAGGGAGAAAATATCACATCAGAACGTTTCCTTAAAATGAAATGGGAAAAGATCCTCCAGCCTGGAAAGCCAGGACGTGATGACTACATCCTAATTCCTCTGCCAAGAGTGAGGCAGCACCAGGGGCTCCTGGGAGTTGGGGTCTCACATCTGAGGGGACATCACTGCCAGGCTCAGCTCCTGCACAAACTGTCCCGTGGTGATGTAGGGAAATATGTTTGGTGTGAGAGGAGGGTGGTGTGGGCTCCTAAAAACTGACCATCCCTTGGTATGGTCCCCTGGCAATCCACGAGATCGAGCTGCTGACTTGTTAGAGACTGTTCTTCTTTCCTGGGATCAAGTGTTTCTGCAAAGTCTTTCAGCTTCAAGGAAGAAAAAAGGCAAAAAATATATGGGGGGGAAAAAAAAAGACCAAAAATAATCTCCTTGTACCATCATTGGAGGTCACTAATATACACTATAAAATGTCAAGTCAGAGCTGTTGGGAGGTCCCCACATTCCTTTTCACAGGGATCAACCTCATCTAGGGTCAGGATTAACAGTGGGCTCCAGTCCTTTCCTTAAAAAGGAATAAATAACAGACATGACCCTGAGTTGTGATAATCCTACGCTGTGTTTTAGAACACTTGAGGCACTGATGCTTCAACATGGACAATGTCAGAGGGAAATCTCACAAAATTCCCCCTGGTCGCAGAAGCTTCTATGAAATCAGCCTGGGTGCCTAAGTGGGACAGAAGTAGATTTCCACAACACACCTGACACAGCTCAGCCAAACAGGAGACCCAGAACAGTAGTTTTTCTTCTGCCACTTAACACATCTCATAACCCTGAGGACATTGTCTTAAACAAAGGCTTGAACTCTGAGTGAATTGTAATTCTCGCAGCCTTGAAACCCAGGAGAGTGGAATCCTTGTCAGAAAGATCCTGAAGGGGAGAAGAAAAAAAATAAAGAGAATAAACTTGATAATTATGAAAAAAATAACATGCACATCCCTAGTTTTGCTAAGTTTGGGATTGACTAGGCAAATCAAAGTGGTACCCTGAAGAGAAAATCTGTGTTTGAGGCATGAGGTTAACTGACAAAAATTAAACTCAAGACTGAAGACTTAAAGGAAAGCAAAAACCTACAAGAAAACTTACAAGGCAAAAAGTATCAGATTATTTTTTTATGACCAAGAGGCAAAACTAAGAGAAATATTTCAGATATGAGAGATGTTATTTTTGTATCTTTGAAGAAATATATAACTAGCACAAAAGACAATAGGAGACAAGACAGGTAACCTGATCTTTTCAGAGTTTAAGACTGCAATCTTCTCCAGTGAGAGACCTGATTGCACTTCATTCCTTTCCATAAGTGAATAAATTCAGGGAGTCACAAGTGCAGTTGTTCAGATTTATGTTTTCTTCTCAGGCTTCAAAAGTCAGAACCAAAGGACCAGTGGCCTTGGGTGCTGCAGGAAAAGTTCAGACATAAGCTTGATTTTTATTCATGCTTGAAGCAAAATTAATACAAATTGTATTGCTTCCCCATATTTTTTTCTTTAATAATCTCAATTTAGAATATTTCTGATTCCCACATCATATATGGAAAATGTGGTAGCCTAAAGATAAAAAAACGTGAAAACAGTGAGAAAAGAGTGGACTGTGGCTAAGGAAATGTTGTCAGTGACACTTCCTTTAAACTGGGATCTGCAGCAACGTCCATGTCTTGAACAACAGCAAGGACAAAATTTTAACCAATAGGACATAACACGGACACAGATGCAGCATTTAGGATGTGTTGAGTGACCAAGTCTAAATCTTAGGCTTCAAAGCTCCCATTCACTTGCCTAATAACTCTTAAAACACTGGGTTTGGTCAATTCAAATTAGCTTTGCACCCACACTATGTCCCTGCATCTTGTCAAGATATCCCAAACTAGAAGTCCCCGTCCATGGAGCTGTACGTGGCACAGTCAGCAGAAAAACACAGAATGGGAAGTTTGTCCTTTCCAAACACAGCCAAAACAACCCTCCACGGTGCACAAAGGCTCAGTTTTAAAAGGGTTTGCACCAACCATGGAACAAGGAGCGACTAATTTCTCTCTAACTTCATGAGCTTTTTTTTTTTTTTCATCTATTTGAGTTAAAAGCATATTCCTTGTGCTGGCAGTGTTCTGGTTTTCAGGGGGAAAAGTGACATCCTTGACTAGACATCCATGCCCTTGACATCTATGACGTACGAGCACCCAGGGAATTAAGGCTCTTCCTTGAGACAAAGAAACCCTCACCAATTTAATTAGTCATTGAAGAAAACACAGGCAAGTTACAAGAGCAGAGACCAAAACTTTGTGCTGTGATCATTGTGTTATCACAGCAAAGAACGCACAACCACCAGCAGCTTCTTAGTCTTCCCTTCACAGAATCATTAAGGTTGGAAAAGACCTTGGAGATCGCTGAGTTCAACCTGGGACCTAAAAGCACCATGTTAGTGGACCATGCCCAATCTTCCCTTAAATACATTCCTCTGTACTGCCTAATCTGGGGGACAATTGCATGTAGCTGTCTACCTTACTGAGGCTGTGAGTCCCGAGGGAGGCTCAGGGAGGTGTGGGATTAGGTGCCTTTAACATCAGCATTTCCCATTGATTAGTTTGAGCACTCGGGACCTTTGCTGTCACAGGTAACCACGGCTTTCCAAGATGCCAAACATTCCCCAGGCACTTCACAAACAGCCCAGGCATCCAAATTAGTGCTCTGTGCCCTTCTCCTGGGATGGTGCGTGAGGTGGCTGGGAAGTCCCTCAGCGCATCCGTGCCATCAACTGAGTTCAGGTTGGGAGAAGCTTTTGAAGGCATCTCCCAGGTGTTCCCACTTCCCTGGTGGGGTTAACATCACACAGCTGCATGAAGGGACAGGGGCTGAATCCCTTTTGGGTGTAACTAAACCAGAAGTGTTCCAGGCAGCAGTGGGTCTGCAGGCAGCAGGACCAGATTCACTATCGTCTGAAGGGAACACCCTGGAAACGCATTTATTGTGGACATCTGGTGCTCAGAGTCAACAATTTCACTCTGCAGATCTTTCCAATGAGCTACTGCCAGTGTAGCTGCAGCCTTTGTGAAGCAGGTTTATTAACTGAAATATTTCATAATGCCATGTCCTTGCTTCTTCAAAGAAAAGATATTCTTTTCCATGTTCAGAAGCAGGAGCAGATGGCAGAAGTTCAGGGCTCCCACCCCATTGCATTTTTCCCCATGCCCAAAGATTCCACAGCTCCTCAGCCTCAGCTTGGAAAATCCGTAGGCATTGCCCAAATTTTAAGCAAGAGCAAGAAAATATCTGTAAAATAGTTGTTCTGAAGTCACCCAGTGGGACAGTAACAAAATCAGAGCAGAAACAAAATTCTGTCCTTGGTCTTGTGCTTTAACCTTACATTTATTATTAATTAAAAAAATCCAATGTTTCATTAACCTTACATAAAATCCTGTGAATGATATGAGCTCTCCTCCATATGTGGCGCTGGAAATATCCCACCATTTCTAGAATAATTCAGCAGTGGGGATATGAACAGAGCAGGAAGACCAAAAGGCAGTAAAAAAGCAAAAGGAAATTGGCTGCTGCTTTACCAATTTCCTGTTGGGGCTCTTCAGGCTGTATTGCTCTGGACAACCATTACAGGGAGGTTTGCAGCTCTGGAAAGCTTTTATTGACCTCTCTGTAAATACAAAATGGCCCATGAATTAAATGGGAGGGTCACTCTAAGGAAGTTCAACAGACTTGGCAGATTCTTGGGAATAAGCAAAAGCAGGGATCAAGAGGACTGATTGAAAACCTGCTGTTATTGTGCGAGGGATTCTTTTTCTTGGGAGCAAGCTCCCCGGGGTTTTCCAGGCCAAGATTTACAAGGCTAATGAAGGGTGTTGGTTTTTTCCCTTCTGTCACAAAAATTTCAGCTAAAGACAAGCCAGAGTTACAAGCAACTGCCTTGCTGCTGAAAAGATGTTTTCCAAAGCTTTCCATCACCCTTTTCACCCCTCACATGCTCACAAGTCTCTCACACGGTCCTGCCACATCCCTGCTCTTGAGATGGGACTTGGACTTTGGTACCACCAAGTTCAGTTCACTCAGACACTCAGTTTTCCCCACACTGCAAAGTATTTCTCTAATTACACCAAAAATTGAGCAAAAGTAGCTTTGCAAAAAACACTTGGATTCTTTCTCCCTCCTTTTTCTGTTTTCTTCTCTTTTTTTGTTAGCATTAAACAATCAATATTTTATTTCCATGTCTTTGTAAAAGGAGTTGAAACAACTTTCAGCTATTGCTGAAAAAAATTACATGAATTTCTGTTATTACAGGAAAATTTTATCCATCACTTTGCATCCTTGATTGGAAATTAACTCCTTCAATTAGTTAAAAAAGTAGAAGGCATAAAGACTCTTCTACATATCTAAATATTTAACAATTTTATTTGCTTATATATTTCCTTCCCTTTGTTTTTCTTACCGAAACTCCAAAGACTTATTTGCAGGGGACCTGTGGATTTATGATTTGGATCATATTATCCTTGATAAAAATCTTAAATCAAATGAATGAAGCTCTTGCTACTTAAAGTTCCCAGCAAATTAGTTCTGTGGACATAAGAGAGTCTGACCATGATTAAAAAGATATTTGTGCTTTGGTCTTGAGATCTGGATGCTTTTAAGAAAAAAAAAAAGAAAAAAAACCCCCAAAATATTTAATTCAAGAAGTTATAACTAACTTAGAAATTCCTGATCTATTCATTTCATCTCCAGCAGCAGAAATCTCCGGGCTCTGCTGCCGGTGCTGTTGTTTTTAATCCCAAAACCCACTTTAGGACGTGCTGACAAACCCGGCTTTTAGGGAGCATCCTGTCCAAAACCAGCACGAGTCCTCCAAAGAAAAACACAATTATTACAGGGTGCAAACACTCATTTATCACCTTTTATTCGTCCCAGTGTAAAAGCCTCAGAAGAGGACTTTACACTGGGAAAGACCCGGAGTGGTTGAAATCTGTAAAACCCAGACGTGTGGGAATCGCTGCCGGAGCCCAGGTGGGACCAGAATCAGAGACACAGAGGGGGACAATGATCAGCTCTTCCTTGACTGACAATTTCCCAACATTAATGACCTTGAAGACTGACCAGTGGAGTCAGCAAAGAGGAGAAAGGACTTCTTCAAAGGTAGGCAACTCATCCACAAATCTCCCGGGCTCTCTCATATATGAAACAGAAACCTTTAGTAGATTAGTAAAAGCGAAAAAGTGGACAGGCTTCACAGGACCACAGATTGATAAATGTAAAAAATCTATATTTATTTTAATTTAATAAGTTGGAGAAGATTCAGGCACTTCTTTTTTTCTGGAAGATGTGTATTCAAAATTATTAACGCGTTAAGCCAATAATAGGTTTAGGAGGGGGCACTGCTATAATACACATTCATTTTTTGTGCCATACAAAGGAGGGTTTGGGGGGAAATAAAACTAACATGATGGAAATGCAGAGATGCCCAAAGCCTCAGAAAAAAACAAGGGAATAAGGGAATATGAAAGCTGGATGCAAAAAAGTTGCTTTCTCGATGCCTTCAGGCCTGACTTTATTCGTTTTGTTTTACCAGTCATGAGTAATTTGGCTACTCGATAGTTATACAGGATCCTTTTTAAGCCCCTATGTTGACATTATGATTGTTTAAATGTCTAAAAATATGCTGATCTCTAGTGGCACACAAGAAGAAAAAGGAAAAAAAAACAGAAAAAAACCAAAACAAAACAAAAAGCCAAACCAAAACAGAACAGGAAAATAATTTCAGGAAAATATTCAGAAGCCATCTGTAAATTGCTTCCATTTGTCATGCTTAGGAAGAGAATGCATTCTGCACATCAAATCCTTTAATCCTTGCAAATGTGATCAAATTTGTATCGCAGGAATTTTACATGCACAGAAAAGCAGATTTTTAAAGTCTTCTTTTACTCTAATGGTGCAAAGAGACGTTACTGGGAGAACAAAACCTGTCACAGCGTCCTCCTTCCTTCTGAACTTCTCCTATAAATACATAACTATTTATATATTTTCCCTTACCTTTTTTTTTTCCTCCAGAACAAAATCATCCTGGAAGTGAGCTGAAGTGCTTTTAGCCTCTCCCAGCAGCTCCAAGCTGCACATCCTGCTGGATCCACGCAGAGCAGAGATGTCCCGGAGCCGACACATCGGCTCTGCTGGACCGGGCAGGACCTTCCTGGGGCTCACAGTTCCTGCTGATGGAATTGTCTTTTAGTGGGGCTCTCCTCCAACTGCTCACCCCTTAAATTTACTACCTGAAACACCGTAATTATTAATGCAAAATGCTGAGACAGAAAGAGGAAAGCAAGGCAATGCCAAGTTATTTGGTTTTTAATTCAACTCCCTCCTCCTGCTTCTCTCTCCTGACTTCATATAAAAATTATTTAGAAAGAGGGAAATTCTCGTCTCATGTGCCCAACACCAAAATTTAGGCTGTTCTTTCTCTCCACACACACACAGCCTTCCCACAGGGTTAGCTCGCCATAAATAATACTGGAAAGGGTCACTTTGGAAGCCACAAGATTAACTCAATTCACCTAAACCTTTATCAGGGATAAAGACATTTTTCATTCATCTCTTCTCCAGACACCCAGTCAATAATTTAGGGGAAGATTCCTCAATTACTCTCTTCACTTAAAAGATATCAATATCATAGTTGGGAGAAAAATCCTGTAAAATTCAGTGCAGTCAAGTGCTGACTTTAATGATGCCTCTTCAGAGGACGCGGAGCTGAGTTTGGCATGAAATTCCCCCGCCTGCAAAGCACAGAGGAAAAGAACAGACAGCACTGGGAGATCCCCTGGTCCTCCAGGAAAAGAGACAGAAATGAAAAGACCAGACTTTTACTTATGTGTTTATGAAGAGTAAGAACAAATCATTTCTATTTAAAGGAATCACATTGGAACGTGCGATTGCCAACAGTCCGTTTAGTCCAGTGGCTTTTTAGCAGTGGTGATCCATCCTTGAGACTTCTGAGAAAAAGGGAAAGGAGCAACAAAAAAACCCCCAACCTTCTGGCATGTAAATGTGGATAAATGTGAATTTTAATTCCAGTTTATATAAGAATAAAAAAGGAGTGTCTTGATATTGTAAGGGAGAATTATTAACAACTTGAGAAGTCGGTCTGGTACTAAAAGGCTGAAAGGTCTTCTAAGTAAAATTCCTGAGACAAACCTGATTTTTAACAGCAGGGGTCAAAATTAAGATTTCACTGAGTGAAATTGTCACTGATGCTGATTTTCAGCCAAGATTATGTATATGCCTGATACATGCACATGTGTGTTTTCACTTGGTCAGCAGAGAGTTTGAATTTCTTATGGAGACCACCAACTTTGCTGGACATGTTTCAGTTGTGAAAAAGAAATGGAGAGAAACACATTTAACTCATTCTTGCCTCAGTAAAGTTAGCAACACATTGACAAAGTCACAGGTCTATCCCCAGACACACACGCCCAACAATACTGCAACAACAGAGTTAACAGGTGTAGCTGCAGAGAGAGTTTAGCAGATGTTTTAATTAGTGTAACTACTGTTTTAAAGAGACAAATTTTATAAAGAGATGGGTATCTGAATAAATCCCTTTGGAATCTTATAACCACCAGCGGCAAATGGACATCACTGGAAATTCAACCACCAACAAATGACTCATCCTCATCAGCCTGGGCTGTCAATGATCACGCACAATATTCCCACCCCTTCTAGAAAGGTTTTCTAAGCTCCATCTGTTAATGAAAAGCTTTAGAGGAAGATCCAGAGGAGGCCACAAAGATGCTCTAAGGGCTGGAGCCCCTCTGCTCTGGAGCCAGGCTGGGAGAGCTGGGGGGTGTTCACCTGGAGAAGAGAAGGCTCCAGGGAGACCTTAGAGCTCCTTCGAGCGCCTAAAGAGGCTCCCAGGGAGCTGGAGAGGGACTTAGGATCAGAGTCTGGAGGGAATGTATTTATGCTGACAGAGGGAAAGGTTAGGCTGGATATTGGGGAAAAAATTCTTCATTCAGAGGGTGGTGAGGCCCAGGCACAGGTTGCTCAGAGAAGCTGTGGGTGCTCCATCCCTGGAAGTGTCCAAGGCCAGGTTGGACAGAACTTGGAGCAACCTGGGCTAGTGGAAGGTGTCCCTACCCATGGCAGGGGAGTGGAACTGAATGGTCTTTGAGTTCCCTTCTGACCCAAACCATTCTGTGATCTGAAGACAGTGAAGTAAGCTTACTCATCACAACTTTTAGAAACCTCAGCTTCAAAACAAAGGACACAGAGATTGGTCTGCAAGTTGGAGGTTTTGCAACATAAATGGGTCAGACTCAGCATTTTGGTTCCAACCAGGCAGTGAAAAACCTGTGGGTAACAGACCCACGATTTTCATTTGTGCTTCCCAGAAATTTCACTGTAATTCATTAACGTCTGTGCCATTAAAACGGAGTTGCAGGAGAGTGAAATAAAAGAAGGGCTGATAGATAGTGTTGCATTGATGGGTTCCGCTTGGTTGGTAACATCAAGTGGCAGAATGAGAACAGTTTTTAAGATATGATTAAATATAAATTTTATCAAAGGAGCAGTAAAACATTATAGCTTTAGGCTTTTTAAATTCCGTACACATTCTAGGATTCCAAAAATAAAGCTTCAGCTTCTTAAAATTGAATGTCTGCCTTGTATCATTTTAAAAAGGCCTCGTCTGTTCTGCACAGCATTTTTATCTGCAGGACCAGCCCATGAGGATTTAGAAAGGTGACAGATTGGCTGGAGGCTCTGCTCCCTCGGACACAAATTTCTGAGCTCCATCTTTACACCTGGAGTCCTCTGGATTATCTGACACCTCAGAAATGAGACCCACTTACAACATGGACTGTGCTCTCACTTGGACTGAAATCAAAGTCAAACCCTCACGTTATTCTGAATAGAAAGAGAAATAAGAGGAGCCTGCTCAGCCTGGCATAGGCACAAAGCCTCCCTCCCACACTCAGGTGTCATCACCCACAGCTCACATAGGGTTGGGCGAAAGAGAAGGATTTTCTTTATCTCAGGCATCCACAAGCAGCTTCTGCCCAGCACAGGACACACTCCCATCACACTTTCCCTTCTGGAGCTGCCCAAACCTCAATGCCTTTATTTGCCATGATGTTCAAAATAGCAAAGGAGCCTCCTTGATGGATACCCACATCTGAGGATCCCTCCACCCTCATGCTTCACACCGTGTTAGTGCTGACATGCCAACCCATCCAGTGGACCTGAGTGGATCCAACCTTAGGTCAAAGATTGGGCTTGATGATCTTGGAGGTCTTTTTCAACCTTAATGGTTCTATATTCAAACTCATTAAAAACCACAATCCCACCTCAGTCCAGTTTTCTCTCCAAGCCTGGCTGCTCCTAAAACATTTCCCACCATCTTCATCTTCTCTCCTCACCTCTAAACCGGACATTCCTCTTCATCCATTTTTGGGATCTGATTAGACTTGCCACCATGAGTGTATGTAATTACTCTGGGTTTTAAAGAGAATGTTCTGTTCTCACCCCACTCTTGTCACTAAATGAACCTCAGCAATTGCACAGAGAAATAAAATAAACTAGATATTTAATTATTTCCCCTGATTTTTTGGGGAAATGGTTGTGCAGTAGGGTTTCCTAACAATAACAATAGACCTATGAGAGTGAGATCATCCTAATTTACATCAGGGTGCATTCTTTAGCTATTAAAAAATAACCATTTTAATTAGTTCCTGCTCTAATTGTTACGAAAAATTACTCTGAAAAAAAAAATAAAAAAAAGAAAATAAGGTCTAAAGCAATGGACTATTTACAAGTACCCAAACTAGAAATAAATATTCAACATGGTCCTTTCAAGTCAAATGCCCAGCCAGTTTTGAATAATAAAGCAGGACAAAGTCATTTACACCGAAAAAGCTAATGATTTCTGTATTTTGCTGCTGGTAAAGAATTGAAGGAGAGCTGATTTGAATCTTCCTTCAATCTCCCATCAATAAAACAGAGACAAGGCAGATTCGAAAGCTGATCTGGGAGAGTCATGTTTTTATAATTGCTTTTTACCCTCAGGCGTTTGAAATCCAGAGGGTCACAAGTGCCTGTATTAGTGCTGGAACAGGCCAAGAGGCCCAGTCAAAACCCTGAGACACAAATTAATTTGTTTGTGGTTCTCATGTCTAATTTGGGGAAAGAGAAAACTCTTTGCCACTTTACAATGTTATGATCTAATTAAAGGGAGATATATGTGAAATATTTATGCAACCTTTAGGAAAAAAAAAAAACGAAAGAAAAAAAAATTTGGCTCAGTCTCATTTGGGAAATTTTCTGAAATATGGGAAAGGAACAATTTGTAAAACAAATATAGAAAAACTGTGGACAAAGCTTTTTTTTTTTTTTGTAAATACTATTTGCAAAATTTCAGAATAGGTTATGTTAAAATTTGTTATTTTGAACTAGAATCACAAAATGGCAAAGAAGCAAATCGTGACTTCTTGCCAGCGCACCCACACTGCAGCCAATATTATGTTGGAAAAGGAGCATGATAAGTATAACTCTGCCTCAAAAACATTTAAATTATGCTGTATTAAGGAGATATAAGAAAGAAAAGTGCTATCAAGGGATAAGCTTCATGGAAAAACAATTTAAGTTGCTCAATATTTTGTGTTCTCCAAGTGACAAGCCTTTCCCAAGCACTGCTCCAGTGCAGTGTCAATCTGATTTATAGAGCCAAAACCTGGAGTGGCTTCTCTATGTGTAACAGCACTACCATGAGATGTTGTTACACCAGGGTTTTACGTATTATTAGATATTAGGAAGGAAATGTTCCCTGTGAGGGTGGTGAGGCCCTGACACAGGTTGCTCAGAGAAGCTGTGGCTGCCCCATCCCTGGAAGTGTCCAAAGCCAGGTTGGACGAGGCTTGGAGCAACCTGGGCTAGTGGAAGGTGTCCCTGTCCCTGGCAGGGGGTGGGACTGGGTGGGCTTTGAGGTCCCTTCCAAACCAAACCATTCTGTGAGTCTGTGAGGGTGCTGCTGTCCCACCATCCCATAGGCAAACACACAGCCCAGTCATATTGAAAGAGCCTTTGTGGGGCTCTTTCTCTTCCACCAAGGCCAGACCTCCTCACATAGAGGTGTCCTGCTACCTGAGAGCAATCCAGCTTCATGCTGCAATTCTTAAACAAATCGAAATTCTAGTTTTAAAATGGACTGGTTATATAACAGAGCCACAACCTCCCGTGTCCTGAGACTTTTTTTTTTTTTTTTAGCTGATAGCAGAGGGAAAATTCTGGTCTAAAGAGAAGAAAACTCAGACTAATGTAAACGCATGAATATTAAAATTCCACGCACTTTACAAAGGAGAATTCTCTGCAAGGTGAAGAGATGCCTCTCTGATTACAGCAGCTCTTCCCCAAACAAGGCAGATTTTCCTTCACGCTTGGGGTCGTTAAACTCCATTTGGGTGAAAACCATCACACCACGTCTCGCCTCAGCACGGCAGCTGACCCTTTCCACAGGTCCCTTGTGCTGCATAAAGTGTTTGCTTCCTTGGGAAGAACTTAATGAAAATGGACAGTAAATCACTTGATTTCAAGTTTGCATTTGTTTATTTGGCATCTGATTATAACCTGCTCGTTGACCTTGTTTGAGAGGTGATGGGACGAGCTCTCAGAGCACTGGCTGATAGAGACAAGCTCTGAAAACAGTAAAGGCTTTTAAAACTTTGCAAAATAAGTAACAGCCAAGGAAATATATCATCATCCCATCCTACGACTTCTGTCCTGTAAACATGTGTGTGGCCCTTAATCACACCAATAAAAGTGCTGGAGCCAAAGGGAATACCTGAAGGAGAACGAGTTTGCAGGGCCAGGGCTTATTCCTCTAGGTTTGTCAGAGGAAGCTTGTCAAATAAACTGAAGACTGATAGCTGCTATATTTCCCCTTATTATAATCCAGAAACAACATACTTGTCTGAACAAAATAGAAATAAGTCCTCTTTGAGGCTACTCTGTTTGCCTTGACAGCAAGCTTGGGTTTTAAGCCAAGATTCCAGATTGTTTTTGTGAAAACATTTCCACTTGTCTGAAAGAGTATATATAATGGATATGTGATAGCAGTAATGCAATGCTGAAGTAATCTCTGGAGAACACCCCTCATCTCCGGGGACGCCGTGCTGCACCGGGTACTACACACCAGGAAAACAAAATTGGTATTCTAACAATATGGAGAATGCCTGCGATTTGTACCTCGCAAAAATACCAGCCCTCATTTATAATTCAGCTGTAATGTGTGCTTTCCTTGTAGGAAGTGGTTTGCTTTCGGTAGGGAATGGAAGTGACATTTTTGAAGGCTCTTTTCTGACTTCATATGGGATCAGAGAGCGATGTCGTGGCGCCGCCAGCCAAGAGCAGCTGGTGGGATGGGCAAGATACCACAGGAAAAAAAAAACACCTTTAGTCTGGAAAATGGTTTCCTATGTGTCCTCCCACTCACTTTGTGTTAACTTTGAAATTCAGTGTGATAAATCCTGCTCAAACGGGAGGAAATCAGGCAAACTGAGGGGAGAAGTGGAAATGTCCTTTTGCAGGATGCTGAGGTCTGGTGACCCACAGCAGCACACGGGGTGCCAGGGAGAGGCTGCAATAACTCACCGCAGTGCTTTGTGTGCAGCTGAAGATCTGTTCAGTCCCCAAATTAACCCTCAGGATTTAGTTCACTGGATGAGCAGGATCCTCCTGCCTCTGGTGTCAACACAGAGAAGGTCTAGAAGAACTTGTGTGAAGCCAAGAGAGCTCTTCCATCTTACAGGTGAAAAGCAGAGCCAGAAGAACTTCACGGAAAAGGAAATAACCTTTGTTTTTTTTAATAAATAAACACTGGAACAACTCATGCCATGAATTTTCCATTCTTGGAAAACATTTTGTTCACCATAATTTCGACAAAAAAGCTGCTGGAGGTACTGGTCTCCAAGGAGTGAGCATGTGGGGCAGGGACCCACCTTTGCCTCTGCCCATGTGCACCCACTCCTTACCGAAGCCATTTGAGCTGCAGGAATTCCTCTGCAAACATTGTTTAAAAAAACCCAAATGTCAATTTTCAAATTCCACAGGCACTACCAGCGTTATTCTACTCATCTCATTTAATCTTAACAGCACAACCAGAGCCATGAGAGGACAGGTACAAATATCCAGCAGACCAGTTGGTACTGACAGAATAAAAGGGCTACACCAGTCAGCAAAATCAAAATTGCAGCAAAGACTGAGTTTTACAGGGGAATGACAAAAGGTAACTCTGTAATGTATCTCATTCCAGTGCATCCAAACACTGTAACACTATTTTCTAGGGAAGTTAATGGGGTTCCCAAAATGCACATTTGAGGGTAGAATCTGGCCCCAAAGTTAACTATTTGAGCGATGCAAATTCTGAAGACATAAATCAAAGGTAAGTCTAAGTGTTCAGTCATTTTACCCAATCCTGGCATAAGGAAAAAGAATTCAATTTTAGAATCTGTCTGTAATTCAAAAAGGGGGGGAAAACAGTGTAAAATATATTCCTTGAAGAGAGATGCAAGTTTCTCATTTATATTCGATCTCGGATGAGATTTGGTAAATGCAGGCCCTTCCACAAAGTGAATATTATAGTGAGGCCGTAACATTTTACTAACACGAATTCATAAGGTGACCCTGGAGATCAACAATAAAACAAAATTCCATAATAGACTTAAATAGCAAAAAGGGTTCGGTGTTTCTGTTGTCTACCCAAATATGTTTCACTCTGTGCAGTTTTTCTAGGTGAACATTTCCCTGTAATCTTGGCCTGGAAAGAATAAAATACAATTTCAATCAGCTAAAATCATGGAGCATTCTTGATAGCTGTACATTAGCTTTTTACAGCTGTCTTGCTTTTTATACTGTCTCTTACAGAGCGGATTTCCCCCCTCCCCACACCTATAAAAGGTGGGTAAATTAAACAAATTATGAACTATGCAGTGGTTGAATACTTTGTAAAATTGTAGAACCAGCTTTTAGGAACCTTTAATGCTCCAGCTCCCAGAGGTGAAATGCCAGCCTCCATTCGGGTCTCTTTCAGTTGCCCTTGCCACTTCCAAATGTGTCTGGAAACAGCTCTGCAGATGGCCTCGTATGTTTTACAGGAAATATTACTTAAACATTGGAAAGGATCGAATTTCTCCTGTTAGGAATTACAAATCTGGATTTCATTTTCTCTCTCTCTCCCCCCCCACCCCCNGAAAAAAATGTGATTGTTCCATATGACACTAAGGAAGTATTGGGGATTTTTATTTTTTATTTAATATGCCACTTGTATTAGAAAATAAAGAATCAATCTTGGAAATGTAACCCAGTAAAATAAGTCCTTTTCTTCATATAAAATAGTAGCTAATCGAAAAGATTTCCCAGAAGCATCAAAGCTTTTTATATAGGATGATCTGGAAAACGTATTGCATAGGATTTCTATTTTTGCTCTTATTCTTATGAATGTAAAAGAATAATAAACTTTCCTGTCGGCTTTGCAGGCAGAGTTTCTTAACATTTGAAGCATTTCTTACATATTGACCTTGGTTTATGTATTCTGCAAAGATTCATTAAGCTTAGGGGGGTTCTATTGTCAGGAAAATGGTTAACATTAGTAAAACACACAATTAAAATAGTAGCAGGTGATGTCAGTTTTAGTAGAGTTGACATTAATGACCTGTTCATAAGGGGCAATTTCCACACTAATGTCATGTTCTTTAAATGGAAATAGCCAGGAATACACATTTTCCATGTAAAATAACCCTTTTTGTAATTCATTAAATTCCCTTTCCCCCTATATTTAAGTAGACACCTTTCCAAGAGGGAGTAGAATTCCAAATAAAGACATAGGAAATTAAAATCAGGGTTCCCACAACTAGTCTATTTAATATTCATATTCAGGAAAAGATCCATAAACTCTTTTTCTTCTCTTTTATTAACAAAGGAAGTAAACTCCCCTTGACAGTCTACTTTTCCCAGCCGTGTTCAAGAGGCAGTGAGCGACAACTGCCTTTGTTTCGGGCTGGAATTAAATATCCTTGTACAAGAGCTGGGCAGGGACATGAGAGGAGGGAGATTTCTGCTGTGACCCATCCAGGAGGACACATCACTTTACCTGGATAGAATGGAATTTCATAGAGTTTGGGTTGAAAGGGACCTTACAGATCATCCACTCCCACCCCCTGCCATGGGCAGGGACACCTTCCACTAGACTAGGTTGCTCCAAGCCCTGTCCAACCTGGCCTTGAACACTTTCAGGGATGTGCCCAGAGCGGTTGTCCCCAAATTCTCTCCATGGACGGTGTGAATCCTGCAGAGCCCTCGGGACCATAACCAATGTGGTGCTGGATCCGTGGCCAACATGGTGTTGTTTTTTCCTTGGTTGCAAGATCCTATGTAGCCAAAAACACTGCTTGTTTTTCCTAGGGATGGCTGTGGTAGGAATGCAGGGAAAGACAGGCAGAAAGGGTCGATATTCACCACCCTGAAAGGCCACTCTTCCTTCACCAGCTCCTTCCAACACTTCCATCCCCTGCTCGGTCATTTCATTGAATCACGGAATCATTAAAACTGGAAAAGCCTTCTCCAGTCATTGAGTCCAACTATTAACCACCAAACCATGTCCCCAGATGTCACATCCACATGCCTTTTGAACACTTCCAGGAATGTTGACTCCGTCACTTCCCTGGGCAGCCTGTTCCAACGCCTGACCACCCTTCCAGTGAAGAAATTCTGTGTCATGCCACACTAGAGGCTCACCCTGGACTCACCCAATGCTTCTCAGTGCATCTACACCAGGAGCTCTCTACCAACATATTTTCTGGCGTTGCTTTTCTGTCTTCACTCTTTATAGAGGAAAAGAAGGACGAGGTTGAGCGGCACTGCCTGTGCACTTGTATCCCTGACACTGGACACCACAGCGAACCATGACCAACCCATGAGCTCTGAGAGGCACTAGTGGACAGATGCAAAGGCAGCAGCAGATGCCATTCCAGCAACCAAGCTGGAGTCATGGGCCAAATCAAACATTTCGCCAGCGAAACGGGATCAGCTCCTCCAGCTCCCTGTCCGCTTCTTCTCACGCCCCTCTCCTCTGCCATAAAAATGTTTGCTTTATCCAAGTTCGCATTATTGTCACGGTAATTACTTCAAGGAGAGCAGTGTGAATCTAGGACTGGCTGTCTGTCCGTGGCACAGATCTGCCAAATAATTTGGCACTGCTCTCTCTAATTGGCAGCCTCCTCTGAAGAGACACCCAAGCCTGAAATGGGGTTGCTGCGGGTCATCCTCTGAGTGCGCTGGAATTTGGCAGCCCGGGTTGAAGCGGCGGCACGCGGTGGCTCCGTGCCCTGGATCTGGCTCCAGCCGCCCGCCCAGGCTCAGGCTTTCATGTTACAGCCCTTTTTCATCTCCTTCCCCCCTAAAAAGAAGAACAAAAAAAAATAAAAGAATAAAGAATTAAGGATAGAGTTTCACCCTTAACTTTGAATCTCTTTGCTTTTGCGCGTGTCGCAACCTTAACACCATTTTTTGCACTTAATTGTAAATCTCAGGGCTGCTGATGAAGCAAGAATAAAAATTATAGTGCAATCAGGAGGGGTGGGAAAGGAAAATGGATTTTACAAGTGCACACTTTTAAGAAAAGAAGCCGGCCTGAAACATAAATAAAAGTAAGCCCCAGGGAGCACACCTCTGGCATTAACTGTCTAGCCACCAAGGGCCATTATGGTACAAATTTAGGGTCAGCTAAAGAGCATTTCTATGGCAGCTGAATATTCAGAGCTGTAAAGGAGCCATCCACATCAGAGTGGTTCAAACACTGCTGCCAGCAAGCGCCAAGTGGAGGAGGGCCAAGCCCTGCCTTATTAGCTCCCCCAGCACTCTTTTAAGTATTTGACAAGGGAAGAGGAGGTGAGGAGAGGTCACCCTAATCAATGAGTTCCTCATCTCCCCCTTGTCCTCGCCCATCCATCCCCACTGGGGTGGGTGAGAGCAGGAGGACTGAGGTGGTCAAGACAGGATGATAGTGGGCAGAATCCATCACTCATAAACAGCAAACCATTTCCCTATGTTGTCTTATCCCATCCCATTTCTCACTGCCTTCCTCCACTGAGGACCTCTCCTCCCTGAAATGGAGATCCCCGAGCATGTGCTGGCTGCTGTTTCACTCCAGGACCGGGAGATATAAAAGCCGATCCTGCCAGCGAGATGAATTTGGGAATTTAAAGCTCATGATGTAATGAGATCTTTCAAAAGGTGATGATTTCATCCGTTTTGTCTAGACTTTTTACTATGGTCACAGTAATCGGAGGCAGAGGGGGATAAAAAAATTCCCAACCCGTTCAGCGTTACAGAGCCAGCTGCTGAAGAGAAGCGACGGCGGGGACAGCTCGGGCAGCCTGGCATCGGGAGAGCTGCTCTGCATGGCACTTCTGACAATAGGAAAGGCTTTTTTTCTCTTTTCCTATAAAAAAACAGGATGGAAAACCATCCTGACCACAAGCAAACATCAGGACACCTTATTAATAAAAAAAAAGAAGATTTCCAGGCAGACACTTTGTTTAGCAATTCCAGTTTTAAAAATCGTGGTGTAGATTTTCTCTGTTTCTCTGGTCGGATCAGCATGAAAGGCAACTGCCTCATTTAACAAACCAGTTCATCTTTTCCCCATAAGCTATATTATTTAAAACAAAACAGGCTAAAAAAAAAAAAAATAAAGCCTAAAGAACAGGATTCCCAGTACAGAACATGATTATGAATAGGCAGTGAGAAAATGCAAATCTCATGTAAATATTTATGTGCAAAATTCAACAGAAATGAAATGATTTCTCAGCAAAACAGAAAAAATAGAAAATAAACATTAAACACTTATGCATTTTGGAGTGTTTTGTCATTAAATAATAAAAAAAATTTCTTCGCTTTGTAATTGTTGCATCTTTCCCAAGCTTTTTACATTTCCTTGAATAAGGAAAAATGCTAATCTGCCTCATTAATAATAATAGAATGCAATTTTGGAATAGGCTCTAATAATGATTATTAGTTCCTCTGTGGTTTTTGTTATTCTGGTATTAACATGGGGTCAGGATTAGCAAGCCTTTAAATTTTTAAAATATGTTTACAATTTCCCAACACGCTCCCGTGCGGAGCCCGGAACCGAGGCCGGACGGAAGCCACCCATCCCCTGCCAGCCCTCGTCGGGCTCTCCGTGTTGGAGCAGAACATGGGAAAGCCTCGGTGAGCGATGGCTCCCGGAGCCCACAGCCACCTCGGCATCTCCCTCCCGCTCCCAGCTCTCCGCCTGGCACAGCCCCACACCGGCTCAGCTGGGAACGCGCTAAGGATCTCGCTTTCATGGGCAAACACAGCTTCACCTGCCCTCCAAATCCCTCTCTGCTCCTTCCTTCCCAGCCCTCCCAGCTGAGCTATGTTAATCAGGTGGGGGACACAAGGTAACATTGAAGTAATTCAGCCAATTAGGCCCTGAATTGTTTGCATCCAACAGCATTTTGTATTTCTGCAAATGTGTGAAATGCAAAATGTGCCCTGCAGCAAAAACGACAGCAGCCATGTACTGGCGGCATGTCAACAGATCCTCGGAGCGGCTGACGGCTGATCCTGATGCATACATATGTTTGGGAGAGTGTGGACTTTTTTATGTCTGTGCTTCTCCGGCGAGAGGAGCCGGAGCTGGGGGTCTTGGTGGCAGATGGGCAGGGGTAACAGGGATTGGCTAATCCCAAATCTGCATTCGCTTCTTCACGTAGCAACTGGGGAAAGATGGAGCCAGCTGTCAAATGGAAGACTTTCATGGTCCCCTGCACACAACAGCTGCACAGGCCCTGCCTGCTTGGTTCTAAATTATTAAACATCTTTTTAGTTTGTTCCAGCTGCAGGCATCAGTGTGTTTATGCAGCCTTTGTGCATTTTACATATGATTCCTTCTCCCCTCCTCTCATCAAAATGCTGTTTGTAAAAGTCATTATCCCATCTGTGCCCCAGTTTGGCCAAACAGCCTAAGACAAATCCGATGCTATTCTCCTTCCAGGACAATTTGGGAGTTGAAGATGATTGCAGTGACTTGAGACTTTAGGGGTTTGGTGCTTTTGCTTGCTTTCACTCCACCACCTGTAAGTGGTGGTGTCATCTCAGCAGCTTAAGGGTACGCACATGTAATAAGGATCTTTGCAAGTAAGATTTTATCCTTGGAAACACGGCTTTAGGAAAAAAAAAAAAAAAGAAAAAACCCTGTGCCTATCTGTCTATAAGGATTTTTCTGAGCATTTTCATTGGGGAGGGGTGATGGGAGAACCTGCTTTAAATAATCTCTCACTGGCAGCTAGCTTCCCTGAAGATTTCAGCAACAATAATACTGTTATTATTTTCAGGAGACATGAATATTCACAGACTAGGTATAAACCTACCCTGCTTAAATGGGATAGCTCTGTGAGAAAGCCAGTGACTCCTAACTCCTGGACTACAGCGAAAAATGTCTGTGAAGTAATAATGTAATAAACACGCCACTGGCAGTACAAAACATGACCTGATGTATTAATTATATTCCAGAACAAAAAATGGCTTGTTTAAAACGACTGCTTCCTGCAGGATATTCTGGTTACAGCCAGATTCCTGCACAAAGCAGGTCCCGCTCCCTCCCGTGATGATCGGAGCCCCCACCAGCGCCAGACGCTTTGCTGCAGACGTTTATTAACCCTTTGGTCCTGTGTGCCGCTGCTTTTGAAGCTCTGAACTTGGCACGTGGGTTTCTGCAATGTATAGACCCATATATTAATTTTGGGGGGCGAGTGGGGGTTTAAACTCCCCTGTCTGCTTTGGCTGCCCCCCCAGAGCCCTCCTCGGCTGGGAGGAGAAGCGAGGGGCTGAGCGGGCACTGCTGGGGCTTGGCTGGCAGGGGATGCGTCGGCACGGGGAACAAGGAGGTGGAACTGGTCCCTTGCCACCACCACACCTGGAGACCCACCTGAGATTTGGGCAGCATCTAACCCCTTCTTGCCTCCTTCCCTCTCCCTGGCTTGGGCTGGACTCCAGCACTGGAGAGACCTTGCCTTGGAAAGGCCATTGCCTCAATCAGCATTTGAATGACATTCCTAACCTTTTCCTTAAGTTCATTAATCCCTTTGTGTTTTCCAGCTCTAAGACCCTAAGTCAGGATATCATGTAAGCATAAATTTGAAGTTTATGATAGGATTTATGTTTAAATAAGAGCATCTGTTTAAATACCTTGTGAATCAAGGCTCTGGACTGAATTTACGGTCATCTGTGTGGGGAGAGATTGGGGAGGCTTTAAAAAACAGCGGCCAAAATCGATTCCTACCCACAAATCTTGGATTTTCGGAGGAGCACATTTCTGTTAGGAGAACCCTCTCTAGAAATGTTCGGTGATTGACCCGACGCTCCAAGGTCAGCAAGGCCCATAGCTGTGGGAAGGAATTGAAACCCTGCAGGAGATATTTCCATAAATATCTTTACGGCTCTGGACCTGCAGCATCGTGGCTGAATTAGCTCCAAGAGCCATCACCTGGATCTGCCTGAGGAAAGGTGGGCATCCTCCAGGGAAAATGAGCCTTTATGGCTTATTCTGTAGAGTTCACCAGGGTGTAAAACCCTTCCAGAAAAAGTCCTGCCTTCAAAATACCTCCAGTTTGCTCAGTTTGGATGAGCTTCAGGACAGACCGACCGGTGCAACACAAACTTTTGGTAAAGATTCCCCACAAACCTGCTCACAGATCCTTGGAAGTCCTCCTAAGGACTCCCTACTAGCATCCCGAAAGTTTATTCCTGTGAAAAAAACAACTTTTGAACCTTATAGGAGAGAAGCTGCCTGCCAGCAAAGTCTCCCTTTGGAAGAACAGAAACCTCTTTGGGATGAGTAGTGGTTACAAGAGGCCGTTCTCTTTACAAGCCAATTTTGGGTGTGCTGAGCACATGTCACATGCCAAAACCAGTGAACTTCACACGCTGCTTGTACCGAATCCTCATCAGCTGTAAAATCTCACGTGCCCACAGCGCGGTCCTTCCGGAAACGCCTTAACGAAGCACTCAGCGTTTATTGAACTTCACTTTCTTTAACTGCAGCTGGGAAAAGGTTTCCTTTATTGTCCGGCCCCAGAGGACAGTGGTGAAACCAAAATTTCCACGAATGTAAATTGCAGCTCCAGCTAATTTTGATGACAATGACTTCTCTTCTTTATGAGGTGCATAATGAGCCGGACCACAGTGTTGCCAAAAGCCATGACAAGCTCCAAGCATGCCCCAGTGGCTCCCAGTGCTTTCTGTACCCAAGGTTTAAACAGAGACTGCCTCCAGCCAGAGCACATGAAGAACCGAGCTCGGCGATAGACAAATGACTCTTTTGTTTTACATTCTTTTTTAATTAGCCTCTTTTTAATGACCTGAGTTAATAAGTGTCAAAAGGTGCAAAACACAGCATGACTTCATTTTTAAAAGAGAGCATTTGCCTTTAATCTCATAAGTAAAGCAAGTGCCCTCTTTAAATATCAGCTTCAAATCCAGATATTACATTGTAGGGGATAACAGTTTGCTGTGTACAGTGAATTCCCTCTCCTGCTCAGGCAGCTCAGTCGCCTCAAACCCGACTTACAAACCCTCCTGGTGAAGATCATCCTCTCTATTTTACCAGTACCACTCTGAATTTAAGTGCTATTTCAACTCTAGCTTGCTAAAGCATTGATTAAAAAAAATATTTGAAAGCTTATCTGTTTCCTAAAGTTCCCACATCAAGACTGAGACCTGGAGACAAAATTATTTTAAGAAGAGAAAAACCATCAACTGCAACTAGAAAGGAATAAAGGAGCCTGCTGAGAGCAGTAGGAATCCTTTTTTAATTTGCCATGAATTTAGAAATAAGGTTATTTTACTTTTTATGCTGCTGTGTTTTCCCATGGGCGGCTCATCCCAAAGAAGTGGACAAAACCCCTCCAGGTGCCACATTCCTCCTGTTTTCCCAGAAACCTCCCTTGTGCCCTTCCTCTTAGTATTTCTGTCTCCTCCAACTTCTTATTTTAAAAAGACATTTGTAGATGAAGATGAATTAGCAGTTTCCCAGAAAAACTTAGT
The DNA here is from genome assembly GCA_013396775.1 of Cephalopterus ornatus. NCBI lineage: Eukaryota > Metazoa > Chordata > Aves > Passeriformes > Cotingidae > Cephalopterus > Cephalopterus ornatus. The sequence continues at coordinate 131,923 of VZRE01002351.1, forward strand.
AAAAGCTGGATGTTATTCATAATTTTTTTTTTTATTCAATTTTGCCCTCAGGATGCTGCTCACCCCTGGCAAGTGGATGTGCCACTGTTTAATGTCATGGCATGAGAGAATCTTTCCTTTCACTTCAAAAAAACCCTCCGTGACATCCAGGGTGCCATGGAGTGTGATGGTGACACCTCCACCCAAGTGCTGTCCCAGGTTTTCCTTGAACAGAAGCTGCCAATCATCCTGCATCCTGCCAAATTATATGTTGATTTTTTAATACAGACTAATTCCCACCGGAGATTACTAAGACATGAGGAAAGTCCTTTTCAGCTCCAGTAACCCCAAACTGAAAACCTCCAAATCTGAGGGAGGCTCCAACATGGACTTTGAACAGGGCTTGTGGTTCAGCCTCAAAACCAGGGACAGGATTTAAATCCCCACTTCCCGGGGTGAAAACGCAGGAGACTAATTCACAGAGTCACTCAACTTCTTTATAATATTGATCTTTTCCTGCAGCTAACAAAGAGAAAATTGTCTAAATGCTACAGTACATCTACCCAGGAACACACAGATCATAAAATAACACAGGCACTTTACAACAATCCCAGGCTCTCCACAGAGCTGCCCCAGCTTCTCCTCTCTACCAAGAAATTAGAGGTTTGGTCTTTTTTTGTGTGGGTACATCACCATGTCATGCGTAAAGGTATTCCAAACAATAAAAAAAATTGAAAATAATTAGAAACATGCCATGAAAGATGGAGTCTGTGCCTTTCTTTTTTTAAGACAATCACTTTTTTTGCCATGGAGCTGAATATTCCTGACTTTACTGGGCCGGGGTCATTAAGAGAGAAGGTATACTACAATAATAAAATTATCAACAGAGCTTTTGACAAGCAGTCATGTGCTTGTAAATGAAATTTATTTAGGTGCCACTCAAAACATTGTAATTAAGAGGTACAGAATGTATTACCAGATGGTTCCTGTTTAGTATCTATTTCCTTTAGAGAACAAGGTGATTAGAGAGAGCACTAACTTGTAACTGAGCACCAAACACCCCACAGGCTGATCCAGCGCCTGGTGGAGTCAATTAAAAACTCCCCTTGACTTTCACGCCGGGAAAATCAGCTCCACCCACTATTTATTTCCACAAATACAATATTTTGGGGCTATTTTTGTCCCAGGGAAACTTGCGTTTTGCAAATAACTGTGAATGACTTTGGCTGTTCAGGACACTGACATATTTAACAATCTTAAATACACCTCATTAAGACCTTTAATCTGCTACATTTAAATAATTAAAAAGTGGCACTAAGCAACATAAAGGACCTTTGAGTGGCAAGCAGGACACAGAAGTGTCGATATCCCCTTGAACATCGGTGGTTCAGGGTAAAGAGACCTTTTATACACATGAAATAAACTCCATCAGCCAAAGAGAGACTTTGCTGCTCTGTTTTTTTCTTCCCTTTTGCACATAATCTCCGGTAATCATTACTTGGTTCTGTGATGTCACAAATACTTTGAGTTTTAACTCACGCTTCTAGAATTTACAAAATAAGGAAAATAGTTAAATGTACACTGGGAAAACAAAATATTTTTAAATAGAAAATATTTTCCAGTGGAAAAAATCTTTTGTACAATGCTATTTATTTTAATGCAGTTACCTGGAGGAGGTCACTCAGCCCTTGCCACTCTGAGCAATCCCATTGAAGCCCCTTGCACTACTCACGTTAAAAAAAAAAAAAAAAAAAAAAGGAAAATTCAGTTCAGAAAGAATCTCAGCCTTGCAAAGCGTTTATGAAGTGTTTATTTAGGAAGAGGCTGCACCCTCTTCCTAAATCATAGAATCATAAAATCACGAAACGGTTTGGGTTACAAGGGACCTTGAAAATCATTTAGTCCCAACCCCCTGCTACGGACAGGGACAACTTCCACTTAACCAGGTTCAAAATTAAGCAATTTAAGGATTTGAAGGTCCGTTCTAGATGCACCATCTCTGAAGATACTAATTAAAACTGGCAGGTGGTGGGTCCCAAAGATCACCTTGGCCCCATGGGCAAGCTGGGTGCTGCCTCTTGCCCTGGCACCCTCCAGCCACACAATGCACACCATTTATTGCATTTCACTGCAAATAGCATAAAAAGAGTTGCACAGCACTGTGAGCTGCAGAACAGGCACCAAAGAGCAATTCCTGGGCCATCTCATGGCAGCAGCACGCAATGGCTCCCACCTCCTTGTTGACACAAGTTTTCCTGGGCTAGAGACCAGCTCTAGCCTGAACCTTTCAAATAAAAATGGGAGTTAGATTTGAGAGCAGTTTTGAATTAAATGAATGCCAATGTAGGAGAAAACAGTCATGTCTTGTTTTTAAGAAGAGCTGAATAGAAAGATCTCACCGTTCAGTATCAGTGTGCAAAGCTGGGACATTGAAGACTAATTTTTGCCCCTCTTAAAAACTCAGATTCAAAAATACAACAAACTGTGTTTTGCTATGATTTATCTCTGAGTGTGTCCCTTTCCTAATGGATTTCCCACTACACACACTCAGCCTGGCCCATCACTGAGGTTGGTCTCCAGCTCAGCTCCCAGTTTCTACAGGAGGAACAGGAGAGCAGTAGCAGAGCTATTAAAAAAACCCAAACAAACAACAACAAAACACCCAAATAAACAAAAAACCTAACACTGCTTAACTTTCAATTTGGAGAAAAATATTTTATTTATTGGATACAAGCACAAGTAATGAAAAAATACGTAACTGTACTTGTATATATTTAAAGCGAGAGAGGTAATCTGGGGTCCTAATTACTTCAACCCATGAACTAGGTCATGCAAACCACATTTTTTAATTCTGTATTTTCACTTAAACTTAGATAAAACCTAACAGTTTTGGGGAGAATTTGTCCTGTGCAGTGTTTTGAGTCCCAGCAAGTTTCAATTAGTTGTCCTCATTCCATCAAACTAAATTTAGTCCAGGCATATCAGTTGTGAGTTGTAAACTTTCTTCTTTTTCATCAAATGAACCACATCACGTAATAACTTCTTTTTTCTTTTAGAGAAACAGAACTGTCCTAGGAATTTAAATTTTCCAAAGGCAGTTTTGATCTAGAGTACATTCCCTATTTATTTGTCAGAATAATGCCAGGAGTCCTGGTCCGTATCAGACATGGAAATGGCAGAATTTTATGATACAGCAAAAGACAAGTTAGAAACCACCCACAACCAGATAATTTATATATTCAGGGAAAATTTTTTTAAGTTTTACCAGTCCACTATCATATCACCAGACATTTATAATTAACTCAATGATTTCTTTTCTCCACTTCAGACAACACCCAGAGCATTTCAAACAGTTTCTCCTTAAGCTGCGCAAACTCAAATTTCAGCCCGAACGCTCCTCTCTGTATTCCAAGCCCTTTTTTCCTTCCCTCTGCCACATTTTAATGACAATTATTTTGTAAATTGTCAATACATAATGGTATCAGCTCATGCCTGCTTTTCAATCGGCACCTCCAGCTTGCATTAATTAAACAGCCTGGCTGACAGTGGATCGACTCCGTAAACAAACAAAGTGAGATTTCCAGGAGCCGCGGTGCAAACTCTTTTCTGGAGATCAGTTATTAAGCTGCAGGTTTCTATTACATTTGCCTGCCTTTCACTTTAAAGCAAGCAGCAGCCACTGAGAACACAATAATGAAAGAGGTCATGGAGCACCAGTTGTGCATGAAAGATGCGAAAATTTACTGCAAATGAGACAAGAGCAGTAAATTCATTTTTATTCAAATTACTGTCATCATACATTACCACTTCTCCTGTAAACATTGTGCTTCAGACAGTGTGACAGCATATTATTATTTGCGAGATTATACTATTATTAAGCTATTAACATGTCACCTCCTGCTTGAAACAATGACTCAGCTTGGTACTGCATAATAGGACAAGTTAGGGAGACAAGGCGAGGTGACGGAGAGGTTAGTTGTAAGAAGGGAGGCCATGCATAGAGTGACAGCTGGCACTTAAAGGCTAACATTTATTCAAAAGAGCCACATAATGAGGATGTGACTTGCTTTTATTTACATACTGGACCCAGACGCTTCCCACAAACTAATTCTGCTTCTTTCTGTCCGTGCAAGATGCCCCTCAGCTCCTGGAATGAGTATTGAGGAGTCACACCCTTCCCCCAAGAGGGAAAAAGTTGGTGAGTGAAGTTCGGGCACGGCAGATTCATGTGGAGACCATGGCTCCACTCACACGGGGAGATCTGTGATGCTCACCTCACTGCCACCCTCTCCTTTCCTTCCACCGGGAATGCCGTAAGTTTTCCTACAGGTATTATCCCCAGGTCCCTGAGAGGTTGCTAACAATTAAAATTTCATAGTCTCTAGGCTTCAAAGGCTTCCAGAGTGAAGTTGCAGCACAAAGCTGCTGCGACACACGGATGGTTTTCCGCCTCATGCTGCACTTGCTGTTGATGCCAACCAGTCCCCACAGTTCTTCCTTGATATTTCCTGCAGTTTTAGGGGGCTCAGGTAACTGTGTGACTCCCTCACAGCCCCACAAACATTCAAAGCACTTCTTCTGCAGCCCTAAATGAAGGATCAACTATTCCACTTTATGCTCAGCTCTATTTCCCCTCCACTTGGATTTACCCTCCTTTCCTGACCTGTTCTTGATGAAGTTAAAACCTGTTTATGTAAATATTCTTTCCCAAGCCTTTGCAGCAATCTTGGGGGAAAAAAAGTGTCATTTTGTGAAGCCAAGTAAACACCGAGCTTTGTTCTAAATTAGTTGGGGAAGTGTCTCGTGAAGTAGAACAAACAGAGAGAGACATCAGCGAGTTACTAATGATCCCTTGCCAGGCTCGCAGAGAAGCTGCAGACACACAAGGTTTCCAGGACTCCAAGGTTTGGGTTCCCACGTGTGGGATGCAGTGAAAGTCATGATGCAAACGACACTTCCAAGGCACAGCTCATACAAGTGTCATTTTAGTGGTGTCCCAGGCTGGAGGAAAGCAACTTTGATGTCTTGAAAGCTCAGGCAATTCATACTGGTTGGAATTTAAAGGGATTTTAAAGCTAATCTTGTTCCCCACCCTGCCATGAGCAGGGACACCTTCCACTATCCCAGGTTGCTCCAAGGCCCAGTCCAACCTGGCCTTGGACACTTCCAGGGATGGGGCAGCCACAGCTTCTCTGGGCAACCTGTGCCAAGGCCTCACCTGCTTCACAGAGAAGCATTTCTTCCTAATATCCTAATATTCCCCTTTCTCTACTTTTTTTTGTCTCTCTTTTTTTTGATCCTTTTCTGGTTTTAAGCTGTTTGTAGTTCATATAGAGTAAGATACAGAGAAGTGGCATCACATCCGGGCGGTGGCCCTGTGTATCTACTCTCCGTGGGCAACAAAAATCCTCTTGCCCCACCTTGTGCCCCTTGTTCTCTGAACTCTTCTGTAGCACACCAGCGCTGTTGAAATCACTCCGAAACCTCTTTCTTTGGTAAAATCTGAGCTCAGACCTTGTCCCTGTTATTGCAGCACATCTTGAGAGGTGCCCTCCCACAGCACAGAGCTGCAGTGGCTGATCCCAGGCACTCCTCATCCCTGGAAACTGCATGGATTAAATCCATAGTAATAAAAGTAACCTAAAATGGAAGTTTAGACAGTCTGAGCTTGGTGTGCCTCAGTATTTCTGCTTTCCAGGGCGCTTCCATTAAACTGGACTGGATGAGGCTTGTTGGGTCTTCCCATCCGGGCCCTTTCCATTGCAGACATGTCCTCTAATCCCCTGTCATCAGGCTCTGCTTTAAGAGCAGTTAGTGGTTTTTCACATCGTTACCCGCATATGGAGTCTGCTCCACAGCCTCCCTGCTTTGATATCAGACACCTTCTCCTAAATTTCTAACCTCCCTGTAGGTGCAGGTAGCTGGTGCTTGGATGTCGCAGAGCCAACTTTCCCCCAGAGCCCTTTTTTCCCTCTCACTTGAGCAAAATAATCATGTAATTTAGCATCAGTAGTCTCAATTTCACCTCTCACTTCTCAATAAACAAGAGGGTTTCTTTTAGTAAATATGCATTTATTTGCCAGCACAGTTTTCCCTTTGGTAACATCACCCTCATCCATCAGTTCTTTTTTTCAGTCTGCCTCGACATTCCTTGTCTTCCTTTGCCATGGACTGTCCTGAACTGTCAGGATCTCCTGACCCTGCTGGTGAAAATGTCCTCGCTCCCACAGATCAGCTCTCCCAGCTCCTTTGTGGACATGTCCTGGTCAGCAATTACTGCTTTTTATCACACAAGCAGGACTGATATTGACCTGCTCATTATTTTAGGAGAATGAAGCACTCAGCAAGGTCATTCATAGAATTCAAAATAGCGCAGAGAAGTTGGAAGCAAGAGGCTTTGTGCTGTTGCCTCATTGCCCTCTGTCATCACCCATTTTTTTTTTTAATATTTGCCCTTCATGGGTACCATCCTTGTCCATGTTATTAAAAGAAAAAATCAGACCCAAGAACCATAGTGACACCCATAGATGGAAACCATTCCCGATTTTACGAATGTGTCCAAAGTAGCACTCCCTTACCTCACTATTTACTCCAGTAGCTAAATCAGAGCTCGGGGGACTGACTCATGGTGGCAGTTTTTTAAAATCCTGACTCTGGGAGATAATGGGGACCCCCGCTTCCCATCAGCAGGAATAAAGCTGGACAAAACTCGAAATAAGAGGGAATTTGTGGTTTTTAATCTGGCCGGTAATCGCTGCTCTCAGGCACTCAACGACTGGGCTCTAAAAAAAGATCAGCACAGGAACCATTAAACACTGAATTTTCCCAACGCACTCCAAATGCACATATAAACACTGAGTAACCTTAGGCTTAATCAGGGTTCAAAACACAGTTAAGCACCTCTTAAAACACTTTTTTGTTTACACTACTGCAGCTTAGACTTGCATTTCCTTGCATGGCACCAGCCACATTCACAGGCTTAATTTTTAACCAGGGCTGAACAAGGGTGCAAAAAATGCTCTTAAATAGAAATCAGTGATATTCTAAGAGCACACAAAAATCGCAAGGGAAAATGAGGGGGGAAAAAAAACCCTTACAATTATAAAATCAGTGCAAAAACTGAAACTCTTCTGCATTTCCCCAAGCACAGCCATGGATTATTTAGGCTACAAGAGCAGGATGATCGTGTGTCCTTCACACTTTCATCATAATGGCTTAACAGCAATGGTTGTCCCCATACTTAATAATACCCTGCTGCAAATGTATGTCCAAACCCAAAATCTGTTTAAATCTAACAGCAATAAATAAAAAAAATACTAATACAGGTGCAGACAGTGTGCAGACATCAGCGGTGTGCCGGACAACAAAGGAATAGTCATTTGGGCCGTGATGACAAATATTTGATCAGATTTATCGAAGAAGTCAATGGTTCGATGAGATTAAATCAAATCAATCTGCCCATGCACACGTAGATGTGTTTATATACACAGAAACCACGCGCAGCTTTTCTTTATATATATTCAAAACAACGACTCTAAGGGGGGGTTAATATTTATTTTTATGCAGACATCCTCAAACCCCTCTTGTTTGTAAATAGTAGCTGTTCTCTGGCAGGGAGGTGAGGGTGGAAATGCACAAGGAGTGGCTTTTCCTGCTCCCTCTCCCGCAATCCCACAGATCCTGCTCCTCAGGACCAGGAAGGCTGTTACTAGCTGCTGAAGGGGAGTCACCAAGCCCTGCTCTGACGGGGGGATCTCATGTGTTCGCTGCTGATTAGACTACATTATTTCTATTATCCTATTGGGCTTCACACTAGGAATAGAGGCACTTGCCCTTATTTGAAACCAGCAGACACCAGGAGAATTTGCTGATTGCTAATGAGAAAGCGAAGGTTTTGTTGATATCATCTGGGACGTTCTTGCTGTGGTCTGCTATTAAGATCTGGAGCTCCACATAACACACCATATTAAGCAGGCAGTGACTTTATTATGGGATCAGTATAACTTTTCATGTCTGGTGTACTCCTAAAGCCTAGGCTAAAACACCTTTTTCCAGAATATGAAACCTAATATCTCGGTGCTAGCTGCATTATTTAAAAAGGGGCAATGTGGTTCATAACTTTACATTTATTGCATACTTTTAAGCCACTTGACCCATATAAATATTACTATAGAGTTGCCCTCAGTTATTAAATTCTTATTGCTTATAAAAAGGGCAGCAGGAAGTATATAATCTATAGGCTAAGGTGTGTTTTTTTTAAGGGGGAGAGGGAAGAATAAAAAAAGGAGGAAGGCTGGAAACAAATGTGTTTTGATCCTGTCCATAGCCTTGAAGTTAAAACATTTTTCCCCGAGCTTAAAGTGAAAGTCTGTTTATTTAAGCGTCGAGAATTAGGTACTGGCATAGCAAGTCGGTCCCTACCTTCTTGAAGTCGAAGTGGAAACCCCACCTCTTAAAAGAAATCGTTTTCAGAAAGTTTCCAGCGTTTATTACAGCCACGGCCAGGCGAAAACAGGACAGGAGCATTTGCTGGAGCCCCTGGGTTGCACACTCGCCCCTCGGACTCTTTGCACGCTCACACACGTGTGCCTGGATGACAGCGAGGACAACACATTAACATAGGTAATTTTACTTCAGAGTTGCTTGGGGCAGAACCTCTAGACCTAGAGGTTACTGCTGTCAAAGTAGGACCTTTTTCTTCCTGTCACTTCTTTCAGAGATGAAGGGAAAGATTTCCCTTAGCCTACAGCATTTAGCGTGCAAACGCTCCACCACAACATTTTGAAACTATAGAAATCATGAAACCAGCCTGTGACCTTCCATTTCAGTGACAGTACAGGAATCCCTTGAGCAGCGGAGGCATCCTCTGATATTTGGAAAAGTGTCATGTTTTCTTTACAGAGAAAACTGTCATATTGTTGTTGGCATAAAATACAACACTTCCTGGAGTTGTGATTTCCTTGTTTGCTACAAAATGTCACCTGGGCAACTGACATGTTTTTGTTTTGCTTAGAGCAACTTCCCACTTATGATATTCAAATCGAGTTGATATTGATACCTTAAGCTGTGCTGAAAGGAGCAGCAATTACAGACATCTGAAATTCCTCCAGAAAAAGGCAGTTTAGCTAAAAGACGGGGACCCTCCCGACAATGGCAATCGGGCTGCAAGTTAAACACAGCCCTTATATAATTTGCAGCCTATTGATGTGCCAGGCAGTAATTCTCCAGCAGGAAAAAGTCTCTGGAAGAAGCAGGCACAGATAAATGAGATGCTTCCCCAAAATAAGCAAGTGTTCACTTGAAAAAAAAAAAAGAAAAAAATAATAAAAAGAAAGGATTAAAAAAAAAAAAAAGGAAAAACAAAATGCTCAGCCTGAAGCAATAAGTAGAGCTGACTAGAAAAGTATGGGGTTTTTAAATCATCCCTGTGCTCACATCTTACAGCACAAAAGGATTTTAATCTCAGCTAGCACAGCCTTATTCCAGCATTGCTTTTTTTGGGAAAACTTCAACCTTTGGGTCAGTAGGACTGCTTGGCTCTAAATATCAGAGGGGTTTTTTGACAGGAAAGAAATAGAGAGCAGTTATATTTTTATTTCTGAATATATACATTTTTATTTCTAATTCTGAAGACTACAAGAAGCAACTTTGCCTGAAATTCAGGGTGCTGAGAGGTGTCACTTCTTTTTGCAGGGAAGAAAATCATATTTACATTTTAAAAAACTCCAAACAGTTTCAAACCAAGACAAAATTAACTTTTTAATTACGCAACACTGCCATAGTTAGTAAAGTTAAATTAGCAGCTGAAATCATGCAATCTGAAGCAGCAAATGATCTTCAAAGTGTATTTCACAAAAGGAGCAGAATGGGTGCTAGAATATTTGAGAATATTTAAAATTTTCTCTGAGGTTTCCTTGTTAAAGATGGAAAATCAAGAAAAAAGTGTTCATCTTTGATGTAGGCAGAGGAAAGAGAGCTGAGTTTATTGCTTTCCAGTAAGTAGCTAATGATACCAGTTTTGATGTGTGGGTGTAAAATATAAACAAACTTAAGTACACACATGGATATCTGTGTGTCTAGATATGTTTATCTCTTAAGTATTACAGAGATTTTCTCCGTATGAGCTCTGAGTGAAGCTACACAGATGCAACAACAGAATAATTACTTCTCAACAGAAACAAAAAAAAAATCCTTTTTGAGGCAAAAGGAGCCTATTGTGTTTGAAGTCGTAACAGGGAAAAAAAAAAAAGCCTCCTAAAATGATATCTATTTAGCTTCATTTAGAAACTCTGCCTTTTAAATGAACAAGCAAATTTTTCACAGATTCGCACGTTTTGTAAAATATGTCAAACAAACTAAAGAGAAGGTCTCCTAATTACTCATCAAACAGCCTGCAGTCAGCAGGGAATGCAGCCCGAGTGATATGTTGCACTAATGTTAGGGCAGCCCCGAAATATTTCCTCTTGGAAAACAACAACAGCGGCAGCGGTGGCGGCGGCGGCACCCGCGGGCCCGATTGTGCCAGGACTGTGCCTGTGCCAGGCACTGAGCACATGGAGCAGCCCAGGAGCTCCCACACATCACCCACCTCCTGCATGTTAAACCCATGGTGTTTAATAGCCAAGTGACGAGCGAAGTTTTGTGTTCGCGCTGTCTTC
>VZRE01002351.1:142588-162285 GCA_013396775.1 Cephalopterus ornatus
CCCCCCCCCATTTCTTTCTTTCATTTAACAAATATCTACCATGGAAAGCTAATTAGAAAATATGCAGAACTGCTTCCTGTTAAAACATGGAATTATATTAGAAACCGTTCGGTAGGAACGGGAGAAAAGTCCCCATTAGGCATATTAATGACTGGCCCTTTTAACAAAGCTGCTCCCTGCTCTAGCCTTTGGAATTCATTTGAAAATAAGAATTCTGTGGAATTAGTGGCCTTCCTTTCACAGGCAGGACCATGTTATCTGATATTATATATATACAGATTTTGCTGGCACGGTAATCAGAGCAAAATTCCTTATTCCTGCGTAATTGCTGTAACGCAGGGCCCTCTTATCCTGCTCTCCCTCTTCAGCCAAAACTCTGAGTCACTTGAAACAGAGATTTTTTTCTAGGCAGCAGCTCTGGCACAGGGCTCATGGTTTGTAACTCTTCATGTCTCCCCTAAAGGGAGCAAGAGCTGTTTGGCATCTCCCCAGCACAAGACATTTTTAAAGGTATATTTAAGATGTGTGTGTATGTCCCGGAGTTAAGGGTGAGGGTTTGTGAAAATCCACAGCCTAAACTGGCCTCGTTCCTCGGGCTGTGAGTAAATTTAGAGAACTCCGATTGCCAATCTGGAGTAATTTACACTGAATAATTAATCTGATGTGCACCCCAGTAGCAGCAAACAGAATCAGGTTGATATTTTCACTGAACTCAAGAGCAGGATCAGACCCACAACAGCTACTTTCTTCTGATTTATTTCGTAATTCATATTTTCAACAATATGCAATCCATTAGCAGGACAGAAAAACATACAGTAACTACTTGAGTGGACTCAAGATTCTTGGGTTGCTCACTGACAGATGGCTTGTTTTGTGATTTTTCTTTCTTATTTTCCCCCCACACTTTTGCTTTCAGTTGTATTGGAAATGGTTTACTACTTTTATGGGATTTTTAAGATAAGTAGAAGGATTATTGGTCACGCTCCTTGAAATTCATCATGAAGCTGGGCTGGCTTTGGCTGTAGCTTGTTATTTGTTGCATCTCTCTAAAGTGGAATATGTTCAGGACACGCTCCCTTCAAAGGTTTGCAGAGAGGAAAACAGTCTCAGCAGAATCTGCCTTTGCATCAGCTCCTGGAGGGTCCTTAAATAACTTCTCTCCAACGTGGCAATATTTCAATATCTGCTAAGAGATCCTTGTTAACAGGAGGGACCCCGGATCTCATAACTGGGTTTTTATTACAAATCCCAGGGATGTTTGCTCTATAGATACAAAAGAAAACTTCTGCTCTCTTGACTTTTTTTAAGGTAAATGTTTCAGGGGTTGTGTTTTTTAAACTATGTATATTTGGTAAATGCAATTCCCTGCCTTCTCCTAGCAGAACTTTATTTTCTTCCTTTATAGTAATATATAGATCTGAAATTCCAAGGGTTTCTGGTGCTTTTCAGCTGTCACCTCTAGTCAAAATCACAGAGTTCAGCTATAAAAAAAATTGTATATAATAAATTTAACTTGACCTAACTGAAGGTTTTTAAAGTGAGCAGGTATTTTTTACATTAAAAAAAAATATTAATATGACTGTATTACCTATGTATCTCCTCACTTCTATTTATACCACAAAAAACCCCACACTCTTGTCCGAAATGTGGCCTGAAGTTCAGACAGTGACAGACGGTGCTTTGGAGAACACACTTTGCTAAAACGCAAAAGACACTTCGCAACGTTTCAGGTCATAAACTGAAACCACATAATGCGATATCCAATCCCAACTATCCATAGGTATTGTTGGATTGTGGAGGGACCCCCTGTTTTACCAGCATCCCACACAGTCCTGCCTGAGCCCAGCACAACCCTTCAGCCCACAGTGCTGATCGGCCCCTGTTTAGCGTTTACGGGGCGATTTCACCCACCCAACTAAACTTTCATACTCTAGTTCAAATTTAATCAATTTTTTGTTTTGCAGCCTTTTGTAGATTGAGTCTTTTGTTAAGAAAGGACGTCTTGTTTCCCAAACACGCCAGAAGGAATCGCTGGCATCAGAGTGCCACCAAAAGGCAGGAGAAGAAATCGGCAGCCAGGCACTGACCTTTGCAGAGACAGCTAAGGTTATGCACATAACATTTGCTTGTTTACTTTGCAAAATAAGCAATGAGTTGGAAACTCTGAGCTTAGCAAACGTCTCGCTACACCTGGAAAGCAACACTGACAACAACAGCAAAACCCCACGGTTGTTCTTGGGTTTGCTGTTGTCGTGGGTGGAAGCCGTTGCCGGCTCCGCTCTGTATCTATCATGATGCAACTTTAATAACGTTAGCCAAGACCACTCAGAAAATCACAGTTGTAGCTGGAGGCAAAAGAGAAAAAAAAAACAAGGGGGGAAAAAAAAAAAACCAGGAAGAAAAGAAAGAAAGAGGGGAAGAAAAAAAAAAAAGCTAAAATGAGGTGCTTCTCCCAAGCCTCACCTAGTGAGCTGAGTATTGGCTTATGCGTGAGAATAAGCAAACGAATCGATCGCTGCAGTAGGTTGATGGCTACTGGTCGTTTTGATGGATATGACGGTAAAAAAAAAGTCCAGATTGGTTCACAGTGGACCTCAAACCATGTCAGCTAAAACCAAAGAGACAAAAAAGTGACAGCTGCGGAGAGTACACTGCAGGCAGTCAATGGTTCCTGTGATTTATTGTTCCATCTGCCTTGCCGCTGTGAGGACAAGTTCCCCCTGATTTGGTTAAAATGAAAAGGACCTCAGAGAGCACAACGTGTTTTTTGAAAATGTGCAGAAACTATTTTTTTATTTCGTGATTTATGTGCCTTTCCCCCTCCATAATGTTTGCACCAATTGTTACCCAATAATGCTTACTGAAAAATGTGAAGCTTCCCAACCACTAAGAAATCCTCCAGACCGCCCCCACCCCTCCACCCCAGCACAAAAAGAGAGGGGAAAAAAATGAAACAAGGAAAAAAACCTGCCAAAAAAAAAAAAAAAAAANAAAAAAAAAAAAAAGGCAACAAAAAACCTGCATAAATAACCCACGCTGTCAAAGCCAAGCCAGAAAACTAGTTTGTCTATTTTTTAACCTTCCTGCTTTCCAATTAACAGCCGTGTTTCGGAGCCTGCCGGGCTGTGAGGCGGTTAAAAGCCAGGCTCGGCAAAGGGTGCTGTGTAACCATTTAATATATTAGAGAGTTCTAACCCCGATTATAAATTTGCCTGAACCACCCAAGTGCTGCAGCCACCAGTTCCCTATTAGAGGAGGGTATTGCTGGAGTGGAGGGGACAGAGGGGACAGAGCCTTTGCTGGCTTCACACACCAACTTTTTTTGCCGTTTCTGACTTGAAAAGGAACACTTCCTTCATGCAGTTGATGTAGCTTATTACCCCATTAAAGAGAAGCACCACACGACACTTCTGTCAGGGTAACACCGAGGCCTAATCAACACTTGGAGGTGTAACACAACACAAATAATCTCGCTCCTCAGGGAAGCCGGAGTAGCAGCCTGAGAAATGCTCCGGCTTTTCCCCAGGAGAATTCAAGTATGCCATAGCAGAAATATGGTTAATGTTTTAATACATTTATGGAGCATAAATCATAAATGAAGCATTAAGCATCCGGTGCTCCCTCAAAAGTTTTAACAAATACAGGCAAATTGAATGGATCTGGCCAAGCGAGGTACTGATGATTTTCCGTGTGTGTCACACAGTGGGAAAAAATGGACGCGGGGCCTCCGAGCCCCGCTGCCTCCTCACACTCCTCGCATACATTATCGTCCCCACTTAACCAGGAACCCACAAGAAGCCAAGGGAAAGCTCTTCCTCTCCCCCTCCAAGAAACGTCTCATGCAGATCAGCAAATTTTCAGCAAATTTCCCATGAAAAGGCGGGCCGGGGCCTGCGGTGCTCGGCCAGGAGCAGGGTCCCCGGTGGCCTGACCCCGGCGGCGGTCGCTTCCTGGCTCCAGGTTTCCTTCGGCCTCGCAGGTCCAGCCCGGTGTCAAAAGCTGGCCTTGTCTCCTGTCTCAGGATGTTGGTTTTACCTCTCAAGTGTTTCCTGAATTTGCAAAAATTCTTGGGGTTTTGTTTTTTGTTGGGTTTTAGGTTCTTTTTTTTTTTTTTTTTTTTTGTTTTTTTTTTTTTTGGGGTTTGTTTTTTTTTTTTTTTTTTTTTTTTTTTTTTAGCTGGCGGCTGCCTGCATGGTTCAGAAGCACATTTACCTTTGCCAGGGAGGGAGAATAAAGTATTAAAACAGGAAAAAAAGAAGGGGAAAAAAAAAAAAAAGAAAATTAAGAGAAAACAAGAAGGAAAGAAGGAGAGAGAGAAAGAAAAAAATTTCTTAGTCGCTACTGTTGAGCAGGGGGTTTTCTCCTGGGACCAGTTCTACTTTTGGAACATGTTATTGTCAGGCAGAGGTCAACATCTTTTACCTCTTTTTTCCATTATTCAAAATAAGTATTGATGTTATGTTTTAGCTATTTAAAAGCCAGCTGCCTTGCTCATTTCAGATATTTTTCCTGGTATTATTGTATGTGGTAATAGCTGGCCTGTGTATCGTCTTTCACAAAATCTAGCCTTTCAGGGTCTCAGTCTTCAAATGATATCAATCAAAATTTATGCAATTCAAAATCCATATGTATAGAGTCCCAGTTCACCTCATTTAATGATAATAGTAAACCACATGTTGTGTACATGTCTGAAACACTTTTCTAGTTCTTGACTGTATTAACCCTAGGGGCACTATGTTTTTGTACAGCTTGCCCAACTGAGCAGCATAATATATTGATTAATACTTGGCAACAACTGCATTCTTGAATAATAAAACCATGAACAAGGTAAACGTGTACTAATAAAACAAGAAGAGTGTCAATATTATTTGGGGATGTATGTTAATAAAAGATGCTAAAGAACAGGCGAGCCCCGAAACCCACAATTAACAAAGCTCAGTGCCTAAAGCTGCTCCCAGATCCAGCCCCGCATGATGTTGTTACCCCAGAGCCTCCTCACCTACCTGGGCATCCGTGAGGCGGCCACAACAAATGCTCCATATTTATGGGGACTGCATGCAGCACACAGGAAAAAGTTCGGTGTTTCTGCAAAAGGCAAATTGAAATTAACAATATTTCATCATTACCCCAATTCTTCCTGAGCAGAGCCCGGTGCAGGTACCACCGGCAAAGCCTGGGAACAGGCACTGATTTTACAATAGGATTTGCTTCTTCCAGGCTGCATTATTTACTTAAGCTTTAATATACAGTTCGAAATAAGATTTGCTTTCATGGAAAAACACTAAAACATTTGGCAAAGGAAGAGCCGAATGTTTCCCTTAATTTGTTTTGGCAACTCTGAAAAATAGATCCCATTACGCTCACGTTTGCATTCCAGAAACATAACAACGAATGATCATTTTACGAAAATCAAGATATAATTAAAAATAGGGTGATATAATAAGCAGTGAGCGAAGGCAGAAGGGTGAGGGGAGACATGCTGGAAAGCAGTTCTTTCCACACTGGGAATGACTGAGGAGGGAAAAAAGCAAAGGACACCAGCTGAAAAGCTATTGCCAGAGCTTATTTATTTATTTTGGGGCTGAGGGAGGGGGGGAAACAGCAGAGGAGGGAAGGACTTGTAAGTAAAAACTGTTTAGCAAACAGTTAAAATAGTTTCATGCCTTTTTCTTTTTTTAAGGAAAACAATATCTAAACACAGGTTCATATTCATACTTCAGTCATTTGACTTTGGTAGGAAAACAAATATTGAGGAATTAAACACAATTATGGTTTGATTAACTGGAGCTGGTTCCTAAAACCGCAAGGTAAAGCAGCAAGATTGCATCTGTGTCTTCCCTCAATGCCATCCACATGAGTCACAGCGAGGCAGGAAAGCTGTTGACAAATTAATACTTTAAGAAAATAAACTATGGTCATGTTGAACATAGAGCAACTTTATCCTGATTAATTTGTGTTGGAGTGGCTCCAGCCCCCTTTACAAAGCCGCGCAGTTTGTACAAATGTAATTTCCTAATATTTACACGAGGAAAGCCTCAGCCGTTAAGCTTTGCCTCCAGTGTGAGTTTTGTGGTTAGTAAAAAGACAATAAAAATACAGAGAGGTAATTGTAAGCACATTTGGAAAAAGAAGAAAAAAAAAAAGAATCCCTGCTTCTCTCCACTCCTCCTCGCAGAGCCCTATAAAAGTGGCGGTGCTGCGGGGCCGCGGTGCCAGGCG
Organism: Cephalopterus ornatus; assembly: GCA_013396775.1. NCBI lineage: Eukaryota > Metazoa > Chordata > Aves > Passeriformes > Cotingidae > Cephalopterus > Cephalopterus ornatus. The sequence goes on from VZRE01002351.1 coordinate 148,808, forward strand.
GCCCCGGCACAGGGCTCGGGAATGCAACACCTAAGGCTCAACCACGGCTGGAACGGCACCGACCCTCCACCATCCCGACACTGCCGGGGCTGGCTCTCTCTTCCAAACCATCTCTCCATCCCCATTAGCTCATCCCACGCTCTCCATCACTTTATGTCTTTATTTAAATAGAACATCAGGCGTTCGCACAATTGTCTAATTTAATAAATACAGGGAGGGGAAATGCAGTTATAACCGTTGCTTTGTTTGAGGAATATTAAAAATAACCTTTGGTTTTAATGAGATTTTCCCCCCCCCCTCCCATCAGTTTACACAATTTTCCAGATGCAAAATGAGCTTTTGGCTGTAAAATATTTTATCACATTGTCTTACACAATAAAGATTAGATGTTTTTGCTCTCTCTCAACTCCACCGCAATTATTTTTTAGTGTTTGCAAATCATAATATCATTTAAAAACCATATTTTATACCTCATCTAAAATACTTTTATAGCAGTGTGATGAAAAAAAACCCCAACACAACATCTATTTAACTACTCTTTTTAAGTGACTGTAATATGCTTTGGTATAATTTCCCACAAAAAGGCACAGCTAAAAAAGCTTAGCTGTTCTTGAAAACAAATCTCCCAAGAAGCATCTTTGCAAAAAATCCCCAGAATTGAATTCCCCTGGCTGAAGAGCCCAGAGAGCCTGAATATAAAAATAGTAGCCCTGTCATTTCACATTCATTAAGTGTGAAACTCAGAAATTAATAATGTAAAAATATGCTTTTTAATTAGTCTTACATTCTGCCCAATGTACTTAAATGGGATCAGCAGCTCCCTAATGATTTTTTTCTTAATAAAGTATTAGCCTGTGATGCACTGGGGTTGACAGGTATGATAAACTGGAAAGTACTTTTGGAGGCGTATGAATGATACCAAAATAGTACTCTCCCATTTAAATGTAATTAACATCAGGGAGCAATATTACAGGAGGAGAAGCCTGCAAGATTTTTATTTCGGGGTATTTTTTTTTTTTCATTTCTTGTTTTATGAGTAGTTTGATGATTGCAGCAGTGATTTTATAATTTAATTACCTTTGTTGAAAGCTAAGCTTTTGCTAATAGCAGGTCAACAGGATCATAAAGCAGCCTTCAAAAATATTAAAAAGGAGGTAAATCCCCTTAGCAAACCTACACAATAAGAACCGGGTGCGCATGTGTGGATGCAAAGCATTTTATGGATGTATGGATATACAGACTCCTCTTCCCTTATTATTTGTTTACTGTGCTATTTCAAATCAGTATTTTCTCTCTAAAGGGCTCTGTTATACACTAGTCATAATAAAATAAAGAAGAAAAAGAGACAAAAATAAAAAAAAAGAGAGAAATAAAAAACAGGAAGAGAAATAAACAGAGAGAAATTTAAAAAAAAAGAGAAATAAAAAAAATTAAAAAAAAAGAGAGAAATAAAAAAAGAGGGAGGGGGAAAGAGGGAAAGAAAGAATTAAAAAAAAAAGAAAGTTTTGGAGAAACCCATCTGGCACAGAATGGATTTTCCCAGAGCCGATGTGGATGAGGAGTGAAGCTGGTCACCCCAGATCAGCGACCACCACCCTGTCATCCCACCCTATACTGTGCCTTCGGGCCCTCTCCTTCTACCTCTCCTTCCCCAAACACTTCGCACTTTTTACATTTCCAAAGCTGATTTTAAACAAGGAGATAACAGATCTCTGTCGACCTGCGCTGCTTGTGCAAGAGTATTCCCAAACTTATTTATATGCCAAATGTCACTTGTGTTTACTTAAGAATTTCGTCTCATATCTCAGAGTCACAGCGCTCCCCGAAGATGCACTTGCCATCGGGTAAACAAGCAGGGAGGAGGGCAGCATTCCTGGATCCCTCCTCCCGAAACCAGAGCATGTGCATCACCTTCCTGAGCACAGCCTGGCATTTCTCAGTTTCCAGGCTGATGGATGGAGGGGTTGAGGTGCTGGGTGCCATAAATAGCTCAGGACACGGATTCATGGTGACACTGGGGAAGTGGCTCCCTATGCCTCCTGCTCAATGTCCAACCCCTCTTCTCCACTGTGGTTTGAAATTGGAATAAAGGAGAACTTGGAGCTGACCAACCTAACCAGGCAAAACAATGACTAGATAGGTCAGAGTATAAGTAATGAAGGGGACTTTACATTTTGATACTGGTTTTCCTTTAGTTTCTCCGAAAATAGTTAATCCAACAAACAACTGTTCTTTTTTGTCCTTTTTAAAATATTTTTTTTCTCAGTGTTCCATTACAAATACATCCTTCAGGAGTGATCTTGCCTCTGAATATCCCAACCAAACTGGAATGTCTTACGCCGAGTGAAGCACTCATTCCCTGACCAAGGTGCCCAAGGGACGGGGTCAAAATGTTGAGGTGGAGGCATTCAGAAGAGCTTCATGTTGGCCATCACAAATAATTTCTTCACTGAAAGGGCTGTCAGGCACTAGAAGGGGCTGCCCAGGGAGGTGGTGGAGTAGCCATTCCTGAAGGTGTTCAAGAAATAAGTGAACATGGCACTCAGTGCTCTGGTTTAGTTGTCATCGTGGTGTTCAGTCAAAGTCTGGACTCGATGATCTTGGAGGCCTTTTCCCACCTTAATGATTCTTTGACTCCCCAGTAATATGGTGCTACGCTGTTATCCCAGAGATGTGGGGTGAGGGGATCAGGGCCCAAATGGTGTCCAGCTGGTGGCAGTGCCACACGGGAATGCTGCTGCATCACCACAGGACATCCATTTCTCCTGCTTTGGTAACCTCCAACGTCCTTTACAAATGCGATCATGAAATGTCATTTCTTTTCTATTTATCTTGGCGTTACAGAACTGCCCAACTATTGGCCATACGTGAGCTCTTTTATAACACTTTTCCAATCACAAACACCATTCCATTGTTCCCTGGGGATCTCTGTGATGGATCTAGCTATCTATCTATTTACGTGTTCATGAATCAAATCATCGGAGTGGAGAAAGTTTGGGTAATCTATGGCTTTCATAAGATTTCACCGAACTTACCCTTCACTTCACAGGGGATTTCCAGGAGTGTGACGTTATTTGCTCCCCTCTTGGGCACCTCCTCTTTTCCCTGTGCTGTCAAAAATGCTCAATTCCCCTCCCCAAATCAAAGCTTAAAATGCACATCCAGCTCCCAGCCTGCAAAGGGAGTTTTCCAGGAGCGGGGATGTTTTAATGGGCAGCCGAATCAGAAACTAATCATCCGAACTGCCCTCATGTAAACACACACTGGAAATTTTATTACTGAGATATTTGGGGTTTTCCTGATAGAGAATAAAAGACAAATAATCGAACTTATTGGAAAATATTTACATAGGGCCACACAGTGCAAACCTCGGGAAGGCTGAACAGTATTTACTCAGAGGAATAGCCCTGGTGCAGGCAGAGGAGTGGATACTGCTCGGCTGTCCGGGGAATTGCAGGGAGTTTGTCTGAGTCAGACACGCCGGCGATGGCCCCACACTGGGGCATCATAATGCTTTAATTAATTAATGTCTGTAAACTGTTTGGTGATCTTGGGATGAAAGGAGTTCTGGAAATGCCAGGTATTATTGAAAATTAATTACTCCAGCCTTTCCCCCAAATCTTGCTAAACATATTTCATTTTTTAATCTATCCTGCTGCTTTCATAAAGCTCATTGCAGAATTATTTTCTGCTAAATATTAAAGGCAGAAAAAAAAAAAAAGAGGGAACCATTTAAGGGAGAGATTGAGCTGCAGCAGAAGAGAGTGTACAAGAGCCACACTTTTGGGGACACAAAGGTTCCCACGCAGGGGGCTGGCACAGGCAGAGGACACTGTGGTGGAGATGTGCTGCTTGAAGGGTCAATCTGTGTCCCCATCGTCCTTCTCAATGGCCAAGCCAAGACCTGGCACTCACATGGTGCTGGAGAACCACGATACCACAGGGAGACAAAGCTGTGGGAGGTGTAGTACCAGTTTGAGGGATCCAAGGACAATCCGAACTGTTCCAGCTGCCACCACGTGCCGACAAATCAATCGCTCTAAATGCTATTCATCATTCAATCACAGGGAGACAGAATGTGTGTATTATTTATACAAGTCTGAAATAATTTTGTGTTACTTACTGAAGAGTCACCTTCCACATCATCACAGAGCAAAAGTCCTGGAAGAGACTCTGTACCAGCCCCACCAGGCACACTCTGGGTAGCTGAGAAGACATGGTCAAAGCAATAAACTACAACAGATAAAACAGACATTATTATACCTTTTTTTTCCCCAAGGTTGCAGCTTTATACACATGTATTTTAATTTATGTAACACACCAATTATTGATTTTGTTGTTTTTTATTTAGAAGAGGCAACCTTAAGGTCTCACTTGGGTGTTACAAAACTGTAGTAGTGTTGGAGCCAAGTCAACCCTTTACATCTGTGGGGAGATACAGATCAAATCTAACATGTCTCCTAAGAGGCTCGTGGGGGAAATGGAAGGAAAATGTCCCAGTAAACTTTCATAACTCTAAAATGACCCTATTCTGTACCCTGCAGAGGTATGGATGTTGCAATCACCTGTCTTCTCCTGGATTCTCCCACCCCATTTGTCTTTGATCTTGCTGGGATAAGGGAACAGCTGTGGTTAGTAGGGCCTCCATGGTTACTCCAGAAAGAGCAGCCACCAGTACCCACCTCTTCTCCTCCTCCTTCTCCTCTCCACAATGTGTCCTCAGTCATGGTTGAATGGAAGTGGGAACTTCTATTCCACTCCTGTGACTTCTTCCCACAAACTCTGAGAGAGACCAAGTCCTTCCTTACTATCCCCAGTTAAATCCACAGGTCAAGTCTCACCTATTACAAATTTTCAACAGAAAAACACACGTTCCACCAAGTCTTCCTCTGGATACTTCTGAAACTGAACAGCAGATGGGGCTACAGAAATCATCACATTTAAAAAACAAAACATGAAAAACAGCCTTTTACATTCTGAAAAGCAATTTATTCTACACCATTTCAAAAAATAAATAGGATTCTCCTTTTCTGTTTTAAGACATCAATGAATCTGTCGCATAATGGGCTTTTGTAAACCGATTATCCTTGATAATCTCATTAGCTGAAATTATTTTACTTTTCTAACATGGTAGATTTTTAAATACCTTTTATTTCAGATCCCTCTGGGCACGTTGCAGTGAAATTTACTATTAAGCAAAATAATTATCTATCTCAAACCTTAATACTAAATAGTAGAAAAATAAAATAATTACAGTCTAAGGGCAGATATTAGAATAGAGAAAGTATAAGAAAGCCCACAAGTGAGAAGAAAAAGGGAAATTTCCACAAGCAGGCAAATATATTCTCGTTATTAATAAATAAAACATGCTTGTTTTCCTGTGAATATTAAGAAGTAAATAGTGGTTGATGTAAATGACAGGGTTTGGGTCGAGTGGGGTTTGCAACATCCCATCAGCAACGTGGTGGCTTTGTGCTTGGGAAGGACGATGCTCCTTCAGCTCCTACCATCCAGGAGCCGCACTCCCCACTTCCAACACAGACCTGAGCAATCAAGAAATGTGAGTTGTTTCAAAATCAGCTTAAATCTGCGTTTTTACACGTGGAAGTTTGCAGCTGTAATGGGATTACAGTGTCGGCAGAGGGAGGGAAGTTTGCAGCTGCACTGGTTCGGGGGGTAGGAAGCAGCTGTTAAAATAGAAGACTAATGGTGATTAATTCTTATTATGTGTTTGAAGATCGCACAATGAGTTCAGGACCCAAACCCTCCCGCAGGGAATAAACTGAAGGAGGAGGATTTTAAAAGAGGGAAAATAGAGGGGGAATTTTAATGTACATTTGGCCTAAACGGCCTGGTCTTAAACCGCTTTATTAATATTTAAGCATAATTTAAATCAACATTATTAAGAAAAAAAATCTAGCTTCGGAAACCTGTAATTCCTGCATATTTATGCAGGATTGGGAGATCACCTGTGCTTTGTCAAAAATGCACATGCCAGGACTGGCAGGGGAACATCCCTTCAGCTCACGGCATAGGGGATGGGCGTCACTGTCACATACTTGGAGCTGTCACACACTGATGGCTCCAGCCATTGGAGAACCCCACGACCTCCTCATTCCTACATGGGCTCCTCCCAAAAGCACCAAATCACAATGGGAAGAGGCAGGAAGAGACCCCATCCCACTTCGGCATCCACAACCACATGAGGGATGTTGGTAGTGACAGCGATGAAGTGCAAGGAGCAGGAAGAGCCCAACCCGGGCTCAGATCGATTTCCAGCCTCCAGGGATCCTGCAGCACTTCCCAGTTTCAGGACAATTCACATCAGGCACAGGTTATTTGCTGCAATATTGTGGCTGGGTCCTACAGCCGGTTTGCAGAGCTCAGTGATGTGCTGGGTGTTCTGGGGCTTCCCCAGAGCACAGCAGGTGGAAGATATGAGATTTCTATTTATATACCACAGCTTGGCCAGGAAAGTGACAATTTAACAGCAAAGTTGTGGGGAGAGAGAAGCAGCCTGGAAAGGGGGCAGGAAGGGTCCCCTCAGTCCCCAGGATGTGGTGACCCAGCAGTGGGGTCCTCGCTGCATCAGCCCCTCCACCCTGAGGAACTTCCCCCAGCTCAGTCATTCTGCACTTTGACAACATGATGTGGCTCTCACGACCCTCCTGAGGACAAATAGATGAAAAAAGTTTAAATAAAGAAGGCGAAAGCAGCAACAGGGCAAACTCCAAGATCAGGGGTTTGTTTTTCAACCAAGGCTTTAATGAGGTTTAATCAAATATCACACATGAAGAGAGATTTCCTTGAATTATTTGAAGGGAGAAATGGGTGGGAAAATGAACAAAAAGCTGAACTTTTTTTGTGTGAACTTTTTCTTTTTGAGCTGAAACTTTGAAACCATACTGATCTTTTCAAAGCTCTGAGAGATCACAGAAAGATTTATTTCAGGACCAAATAGAACTTCCTTTGCCAAAATAACTCTGACCGTGATTTTCCTGTTTTCACATTTTTAAAATGTTTTGTTTTGCAAATGTAAAGAATTAACAACAATAATTCATGACTGTGCACCAAGTGCACCAAGAAATCCTGCCTTTCACATGGCTGGTAGTGGATACCCATTCCCAGAAGAGCTGGTTGGTAAATTAAAACATTCCTTCCAGCAGCAACTGATAACTTGGGGCTGATGATGTAGGTCAAAGCCATCTGCAGTAAATTATACCCCTCACCACAGGAGGAAGGGGAACACTTGGGACATGAAGATCGTGTGGATTCCACACTGGAGACCAAAATACACATTTTTACTCATAACTGCTGCATCACCAGATACCCCACTTTGCTTATTTTGCACCCAAGTCTTGATGGGTCAGTGATAAAGTTTAGGATGGATTTATTGACTGACACTCAGAGAGAGGGGAGTGGGATAGGACAGGGTTTAAGTGCTGAGAGCTCAATCACTGAGCCCTATGTGGAGTTCAGTTGACCAGAAAAATACACAAAGGCCTGAAAATGCCTGTGATTTGGTTTGCTGGCTTTGTGGGAGGCTTGGGTTTCAGGAGTGTGTCCATGTTATAATTAATAAGCAATTTCTGTTTGAATGGCGTGTTTTGTCTTCATTTGAGCACGTTCTCTGCAAAGACAAAGATCAAGACAAACCTACTCAGAACGCAACGAAGATAAAAGAGAATCATAAAAAGAGACAGACAGAGGAAAAGAAAGAACAAGGAAAAAGAGAAGACAAAGAACAGGGAGACACCAAAGAGGACACAGAACAAAGATAGGCAAAATGAAAAGACAAAGAAAAGGAAAGACAAAGAACAGAGATGATAGAGCACCAGAAAATATGCAAGAGAGGCACAAAAGGAAAAAGGGGGGAAAACAGCAACTGAGAACAAAGGGCAGAGAACAGAGCAAGAGCAGAAACACACAGGAAGGGAGAAAAATGGGAGAGAATTCAGCCAAGATGAGGCATGAAAAACAGCCCAAAGAACAAGCAAAAATAAACACAATGAAGAGAGAAAACAGCTAATCATCTTCTGATTTGCATTAAAAAATAAGTCATGGGAACACAGGCTCAGTGACAGAAATGTTGACAAGTTGAATGTCAAGATTTCTTGTGTCCTCTAAATTCAGTCACACTGTCAGTACTTCCAAAGCCCAGGAGTTTGGGGGTGCTGCTGTGTTGGCTGTAGGAGAACAGGAATGGTGAGCTGAAGGATTAGTGCCTGGTGTGAAAAGAATGGCAGGAACGAGTGCTGGTTACAGAAGGGATTTAGAAGGAAGTGCTTGCGAGCAGGAAATGCTCAAAAACAACAAAAATCTCTTCATAACCATAGGAGATCCATTTCCATGATGAACCAAGAAAATGCACATCTTATCCCTTCTGTGGCTTTGCATTAAAGAAATGGCAGAAACCCTGATGTACCTCTAATTTTAAAGTATTTCTGTAGCTCTCTCTGTCAGGGCAGGGTTAGGATGGATCTCAGGAAAAGGTTCTTCCCCCAGAGGGTGGCTGGGCACTGAATAGGCTCCCCAGGGCAGTGGGCACAGCACCAAGGCTGACAGAGCTCAAGGAGCGTTTCGACAGTGCTCTCAGGGACAGGGTGGGATTGTTGGGATGTCCTGGGCAGGGCCAGGAGTCAGACTCAATGATCCTTGTGGATATTCTATGACTCTATGAAAAATGACATTAAAAAGTATCAGCTCTACTGTAGCAGTTAATGGTACCCAGCCAGGGTAGAAATCCCAAGAGTTGTAGGTTTTGTGCTGACCAAGACACTCTGTACAGAATTGAGAAGTAACTCCTAGAGAGGCCATAATGGCTTCAGTCTTGCTGCAAAACCTGCACAAATAAATCATTCCCAAATCTTGACAATGGACAAAAAAAAAAAAAATATATATAAGAGGGACAGGGGCTTATAGTGAAAATGAACACTCAGGAGTTTTGTGCATTTTACAGAAAGGCATAAAGGGCTGGAGGATCTTGAGGTTTCCCTGTTGGCAGGAACAGCAGAACGACACAAAATGATGGAGCCACATCAGAGCAGGGAAGAAGTTGTAGATGACCCATCCCTGGAAGTGTCCAAGGCCAGGTTGGACAGGGCTTGGAGCAACCTGGGCTACTGAAGTTGTCCCTGCCCATGCACAGGGTAGAACAAGATCATCTTTGAGGTCACCTTTTAGAGCAACTACTCACTACCTTGATGCCCCACAACCTTTCAAGGCAGAGGTCATGTGCTGGAGTGGAAATGTAATTTTCCAGCTCTGAAACAAAAAACTCCAGTTTTGTAAAACATCTTTAGACGAAACTCAAAGATGCAAGGTCCAGTTTGGTCTCATCACACTCAGTCTCTTAAGAATCTCTGGGTTTGGTCCTACAGATCTAAAGCAGTAGGTAAATTGATGAATCTGAAACAATAAAACATTGATGTCTTTCAGGTTTCTTACAGACCAAGGGAGGTTCTGGCAGTTGCATCTGCCATACAAATGCAGGATCGTACAACAAAAGCAACCAAAGCTTTCCAAAATCTAACTTTTAAAGTATTTATGTTCTTTTTCTTACTGAAACACTACTTTTATTCCTTATATGGGATCAGCTACATTGTAGGACTCAACTACCACTTATTTTATGTATTTGTTTTCTTTTATTTTATTGTTAATCCATTAACATTTCTATGAAATTTGATATCCTAATACATAAAGCCATATTCCTTGATATTCTTCATTCCTCATTCAGTTGGCTGCACTATGGAAAAACTGGTGTGCAGTGGGTTAAACTGCTTCCCATGCTGCTCCTTGGTTATATTTTATTTACCAGTATTTCTATAACGTGTTATTTTTTTTTTTCCTTTGGAGATTTCCTCATTTCTTTCAGAACACTTTCACCTTATTTCCGGGCTACTTCTCCCCAAGGGCCAAAGTGGAGGTTCAGAAACTTCGTCTGAACTTCCTGAAAAAGAAACAGATCACCTATTAAAAAAGCCAAGTGGAATGTACTGTGAATATAGTTTAATATGTCCCAAAGAAAGAGCTGGCTCTAATCACAACATAAGATTTAAAATTCATTGTTGTACTCAGTTTATTGATTTAATAATGTATTTATTATTTATGATTTCTATGGCAGATGGAATTCTATTTCCATTATTTGATTCAGGTTAATCAGGAGATAATGTGCTTCTTTTATACTTTCACCTAAAGACTCTTCTGGTGCTCAAGGAGCAGACTGTTTTCCAGCACTGCAAATCAAATCCCTTTCTGTCGTGCAATTATGGCTATTTCCTCGCAAAATTATAATCAATTTAAAATCTAAGGTTAATATTTGAATTAAAATAATTGCACACATCTGAATTACATCTAAGGTAAGAAGGTTTCCAGAGGGGCTCTGGCCTTTCAGATGCTTTCAGTGCTTTTAAAATGCTTTAAGTGTCCTTTGGGATGTGCCACTGCTCCTTTGCCCCAGGCACCCAAAAATTCATTGGAAACACTGCTGCTGGTCACTGGATGTGCTCATCCCATTGGAAACACTGCTGCTGGTCACTCAAGACCTTGGGAAGAACAAATCTGCCAAAGATGCTGTACACAACGTCTGTGAAGATGTAACAGCATCTTCTCACCATTTTCTGAGGAAATTTTTGATTTGTTTGCTTTCAGAACAGTTTTGACACGATTTAACTTACATATCGTGAACTTCACAAGTCTTTATTATTTATTTATTATTCCTGTATCCAAACATCAAACTTATGCTGCTGAATCATTAGTTTCCTTGGAAAGTAGCAAATACTCCTTGCAAGAGGCAAATAAAATCAATTCAGAACACACAAGGTGAAGGAAAAAAAATCAGAAAATCATAGAATCATTAAGGAAAAGACCTCTAAGATCATCAAGTCCAACCATCAACCAGCACTGCCAGGTCCACCACTAAACCATGTCCCTAAGCATCACATCTACAGGTTTTTTGAAAGACAAAACAGAAAAATGAGATTTTCATGCCTGACTTTATCCTACCCAAGACTGATTTCCTGTATCACATGTAGTTGGTATGAGGCCTTACAAGATCTGGTTGGAAGTTTCTTTGAGTATTTGTTTTTTCAAAAGGACACCTCACCCTCTGAGTCCCCCTACAGTGGAAGCTTGGGATGCCTGAAATAAATGAAGCTAAAAAACCCAACCCCAACAGGCTTGAAAATGTAGTAAACAAGAATGTCATTGCCACAGTCTGGGAGTATTTCCAGAGACAGACATAGGAACAGAAAAAGCTCTTGGACACTCCAGGAAAACAAAGAAAGCAAATTGTCTCCCCAGAATACTTTAAGTCACTTTTCACTCCCTGTTTTCTAGGATTTCCAGAGGCTGGATTGAGGATGCTCCTCCAAAACCTCTTTGGACCTCACTTCCTTTAGATATGTGAGGATGCCAACTCCACCCTTTCCACAACCCTGCAGCCAAAACTTCTCCATCTCTTTTGAGTATGACATTGCTTTTACAGCATTATCTGTCTGTGGTTACGTACAGCAGGCAATGAAAACAGGGAGGAATCCCACACCTTCAATATTCAAGGAAAAAACCTCCTAAATCTATAAAATCTGTGCTTTTTTGTTTTTTTTTTTTATTTTTGCCTCATTTTTCCATGACAAAAAAGGGAAAGCTGCCCTTCTGCATTTGTGAATGTAGGAAAAGCAAGGAGAAGGAGCTGAGGTGGAGAGGCATAAATTCAATGTTATTATGTCTGAGTTAAGTCTCCTCTCAAAAATTTGGCCCTCCCCAACACTGGGCCCGGGCTCAGTCCCAAACCACAGCTGGAAACGCACCGCTCATTTGAAAGGTCCAGTTGTGCTGCGGGACAAACATACGGCTCTTCCCAGCCCAGCCTCCCCTCTCTGCTCTACACTCTCTGAATTTTATAGTTTGGAAATGAGGGGCATCTTACCCAATTAGGTGCTCCATAGCCTAATCAGCTTCTCTCTCTTCCAGGGAAATGTTATGCATCTCGCCCCAGCTGTTCCCTGGTGGTGGTGTGTTGTCAGTCATGTTCTGCTGGAGAGAAAAGCAATGGTGAGCCCAGGACATTCCTGCACATCTGTCAGCTGAAAGACAGGAATAGAAAAGGATGTTACAGCAATTTCCACAAACAATAAGAATTAGTTGCTCATCTGATACTAACAATGTGCACCTTTCCCTCTTCTTTAGCATGTCTGTCAAATCATGTAATTATTAAGGACCAACAATGTGGCTTTTTATGTGAACCAATACTGACTACACTGGAGTATTGCATTTTTAATTATTATGATGTTAAATGGCTTTAATTGCTGACACTCTCCTGATTCACAGAGCATTTTTATAACATTTATTAAAAAAAGGCCAAAGTTTATTTTACAGTCGGTAATAAAGCAGAACACAAAACCCAGCAATTGGCTCAATGATCCCAACACATTAGTTTTATACACAGACTGCATATTATTCTTGCTCTATAAGTGATGTGAAAAGCAAAATTGAAGTCCTGCACAAAATTTGATCATCTTACTTAATAACAACAGATGCTCAGAGCGGTGGCATTTTGAAAAGAGCTCTGTATGCTACTGGTTATTAAATGGCAGGACATTTGGCATCCTCTCACATTATACCATTTGAAAACCATGGAGTCACATAAATAGCCGATGAGAGCTGGGGAAAAAAAAAAATTCAGCTCCTGTCTGCATAGCAAAGCTCACTTCATTTAAAATATTTAAAATGGGCAGGCTGCCTTTCAAAAGAAAAGTCCGGAAAACTTAGTAGAGGGGGAGCTTCTCTTTTATCTGGGAAACACAGGAAAGCAAATATGTTGGGAGGAAGAGAAGAAATGGTTCAACAGCACGACTGATCAGCCTTAACTGAGAATGCTAATGGCTTCTGCTGCTTTGTGTCAGAAGCTCAGCACAATTTGGGAAGGGCTCTGGCACCAAATTTCCTTCTTGATTTAAAAAGGAAAATATTGGCAATATGTAGTAGCCAAATTAACAGAAATGCAGGACTTACCAGCAACACATGGGTATCATTTTAATGGAGCAATTCCTATTCAATAAAGGGGAATCAATAAAGACAGCGGCTCACTTTCTTCCCAGTGTAAATTATACTCACACAACATCTCCTGCCTACACAGTTACACCAGTGCTGTAGATTCATGTACACTATAAAAAGTTCTAATCAAGTTGATGGGCACATACAGTGTAGCTTTCTCATTTTTATTTGAGCTTAACAACGACTATGTTACACATTTATCAAGGCAGAAAGCACCTGGATTTATTTGCCCAGCATGTTTTACCTAAAACAACTCATTCTACACACTGTTCCAGGGAATACCAGTGGACTAAATACCTATATTAGGTATTTTTACCATTAAACAAAATAATTAAAAAATAAATATCTTTTTTAAAAAGCAAGATACACACTGGGTTTGCCTGAGAGCTGAAGGAAGGATTCACTGGGCTGTAAAGGGGGGGGGG
>VZRE01002351.1:162307-202307 GCA_013396775.1 Cephalopterus ornatus
TGTGTGCACATGCCTTTTATATCTACTTAATAAAATCTTGAGGATGGGGCTATAATGGCTGTGCTTCTACATCCTTAAGTACGGAGTGGCAAATGGTGCCACTGTCATTACTGGTGCATTGTTGTTTGTTTTATGCTAATCTTCCTTCAGTGTGACAGACTGGCACCTGCATGGGGGGTAACTTTCAGCACTATATTAGCCCATATGGCACAAGCTAAATTGTATCTAAGCTATGGGCTAATTATGGATGAGTTAATAAAACCAAGCAATGTCAGTCTGGCCACTTCTTCTGGTCCTCTGCCGACCCCCCAAGTGAGTTATTGCCTGCACTGTTCTCTTAAACTATTTTCATTTTTGTGCTCGACAATTGCTGCCAAGCTTTATGGTTAAGACACTTTAATCCTTTTCCTTTCTCAGTCCTGTGCAAGATGAGATCAAAACAATCTCTCCGCACTTTTTCCATGTGATAACTTTCCCTGTTAACCAAGGGGTGGTGCAACCTCCCTAATACTAAATGCATCGTGTTAAGTTTCCTGGAAATCTGCTTGCACAGCTGTGATTTTCATAGATTTTCATATTTTCGGGGAGTAAAAAATATGGATCGTCTTCCTCAAGTAGAGGATCTAAGAGATGAATATTTATTCCATTAAATGCACATCCAGGTGCATTTGGACCGAAAACCATAGGAATGGATGAAGACAGTAAAGAGTCTTTCCACATATCTATAGGTCGAGTGCATGCTGAAGTGCTCTTTTGGACAAAGACCCAGCTTCTCTCCCTTCTTCAAAAGGAGGGGAGGGAGTCAGAGGGACCCTCACAAGTGTTAATGTTCCCACGTGGCTCTGACTGCTCTGCTTTGTCCCCACTGGTGCCTTTCAGTTGTCAGCCCTGGCAGCTGTTTCAGGCTCAGTCGTCAGCAAACTTTGCTTTTCCAAATGCACCAAACTCTGCAGCCCCCACCAGGAAAGCACAACGAGGAAGTACAAGCTTCAAACTTTGGATCAACTCGAGAGAAACTGAAGAAAAATCTTGACAGTGACTGAGAAAGGAAAACAAAAACGGTAATTTAAAGTGACCTGGGCTTCAGTAATAGGAAAAGAATAAGGGAGAAAAAGCCTCAGTGAAAATGCTCGTCATTTCCTTGCCTCCACTCCTTCCCTGCTCCACAGCCTGAAAGAGCACCCCGAGCACAGGCAGAGACCACACCCAGTTGAAAAAGGGAAAGTTACGCAGAGACTGCTCAGGTTTTAACTAAACAAAATCCAAACAAGGAATTTCTACAACAACATTATTTTAGGGGATATATTCTTTGAACCTGTCAATAAAGTGCTTCCCCAAACCTGACAGCAGAAGTCATAATTCAGGATATGAGATATTCAGGACATGAGATATTCAGGATATGAGATATCCAGGATACTGCTCAGTTGTTGTATTGGCCACCTTCAACTCAAGAGCTCAAAGCTTAGGACAGGCTCCACATGTCTGCTCAGCCAAGTCCAAGGCAGCCTCCACTAGTCCACAGGTCTTTTAGGATTTTCAGGAGTTGGACTTTGATGATCCTTCTGAGTCCTTTCCAATTTGGAATATTCTGTGACTCTGTTTTCTGCCTTCAGTCTGGCTGAGTTAGCAATGGGCTATGTCAGTGAGAAGGATCAAGCCTAAAACTTCTGGGGAAAAGGACAAAAACCTGAGAAGTGTGAATTTGGATGTGGTAGCAGATACTCAGCACTCTGAGGTTTTGGCCCAAGCTCTCCCCAAAGGGATGTTAATACCTCCCTGTGAGCAAAAGGTCTGAACTATTTTAGTACACTAAAGCCATTTAATAAAATCTTGCGTTAAAGAAAAAACGTATAAACCCAGGCTCAAGTTCTGGGAGTCAGCAGCATCCTTCCAGCCCAAGGAGTCTCATTTTTAGATAAAACTGTGCGGCTCCAAAAGGAAATTCCACAAGGTTGCTGTGCTTTGGAGCGATTACTTCCACATCCCAACTTCATCCCACTTTCAACACAAGTATGCAAGAAATAAGTAGATTTCTTGTTCTTTATTTCCTGTAAGGAACAATGCCATGTTTCACACAATGCCTTGTTAAATAAAAAGTCAGTGGGCAAACTGCCTTGAAACCCATCATATATAATGAAATGTTTCATCTGGAACCGGAATTGTTTTTCCAATTCCAAGTTTTACTCTCTCCTTGGCTTTTTCCTCTTTGCCTTCTGATTTTCTTCCCTCAGTTTATAGACAGCCTGCTAATCTACTCAGACCTACAGTACTGAAAACTCTCTTCTCACTCAGGGAGTCACCCCTGGAAGTGTATTATTGCCTTAAAAGTCAAGTTCAGACCTAATCATCACTTAAATAGCACAAGGAGACAAAGGCAATATCATTGCTATTCAAGTTACTTAGTCCTTTACTCAAGAAAAATACTCCCCTGGACTATTCCCTCACATGAGCAAACCCATTGGTTTGAAACTGAGATTAAGTTTTCCCCCTAAAAGATTAACTTAATTAAATTAAATTCAAATTAAATTCAAAAAAATTCAGCAATTCTCAAAAATCTTATGGTTCATGTTACACCTTAAGTGATTACAACAGCCCTTTCTGGCCTGATGGATCTTGATGAGTCTATGATTCTGTGAAATTACTTAATAGATTAATTAAGAGACAATGGTAAAATCCAATTCAACCTTCAAAACTGAACTGGTGTCTTACCTTGTTTTCTCTGGAACACCGAAGAACTTTATTTCTTTGTCCTGTTGTAAAAACACTGACACAGGAATTGCTGTTTTGTTCTTCTCTTTCAAATACTGGGACCTCTAAAAAGAGCTTCCAGAGAGGGTCGTTCAAGTCTTTAATATTGTAATGTGTTCTGTTTCTTCTTGGCTGATTGAGGCCACTTGTTGGCAGAATATTCTTCACCCAGAGGGTGGTTGGGCACTGGAACAGGTTCCACAGGTTATGGCATCAAGCCTGACAGAGTTCAAGAGGAGCTGGGAAAATGCTCTCAGGCACACGGTGTGACTCCTGGGGATGGTCCTGTGCAGGGCTGGGAGTTGGACTCGATGATCCTTGTGGGTCCCTTCCAACTCAGGATATTCTGGGATTCTATGAATATCCCCCAAGTAGTTCTTTCCAGCAATTCAGGGACTGCATCAAGCTGGGAAATGCAACCAGCAGCATTTTCAGCAGCTGGAAACCTCTATTTCTGATATGGAAAACAAAATTTTGCCCTGTAGGAGGATGCAGAGGAGAAAATATGTTACAGTAGATGTTCATGGCTTTGTGGCTGAATCAATCATGTTCCTACACGAGCTTTTCTTGTAGCAAACCCTCTAAAAATGACCAGCCAGGCTCTGTGTGACCTATCAGGTTTTCTAATGCAAAAATAATGTAGTACAACCTCCTTTTTTAGTCTTTGTTCTTATGAATTACACCTCAGGTTGCTTCCTCCTTGGTAGTCATTTCTCTCCTGTACCACCTTGTGTTTGAAGAGATCCAAAGATTACACCATTTAACAGCACACTGTGTTCACTATACAAATTATCGATCACCTGGTTTTAGACCATTTCTCTCCCCTTCTCCTGTAGTGAAACGAGAACAGAGTACAGCTGATAATATGTGCCCTTTCCTCAAGTTCAACCACCAAAACACTCGGGTTACAATCTCACAGGATGTTTCTATCATTATCTTGCTCCCCCTCACCAGCAAAGCTCAGGTTTTAAGAAGCAGAACGGCCCTTGCTGACAGCCTGAGACACTAATTATATTTCTGGTGTAGCTGCATATATGAATTCTATAATAGAAGCTGGATTATACATTTTCTGTATATATATTCATGTTTCTTTTATCAGAAAATAAAGTCAGAGCCAAGCTGCAAACTTAGGATGCGTCCCTGAACTTTCCCAACCTTGCCATTTTTCAGACTTCTATTTCCAGGAGACCCATCAATACACTAAAATTAAGCTTACGCTGCAAAATCCTTCTTTTTTTTTTCTTCAGGTGTCTTGTAAGGAAAAAGCCCATTACACTGTGAAGATGAAGATTTGATCCTCATTTGCACAAAGGTTCTCCCATGGGGCATTTGGAGTAGAAAAGGTCTTACAGTGGAAGCAAAATGTGTTCGGGAAAAACCAGTGTTATCCTAAAAACAAGTTAATGAGGTTCCTGTTTCTAAATGGAAAAGGCAAAAAACTTTCTGGCACATGACCACAGCACTCCAGGGACCCCAAACAACCACGATCTTTCTCCTGTGCTTCTCCTCACCCTCGAGCAGCCCCACTGGACCCTGTGCATCTGCCCAAGCTTCTTCATCCTCTTTTGGGGCTGGTTAGACTGACAGGACTGGTTTTAATGATACCACAAAACTCAGTGCAGTGCAGCATCTCATCCAAAGGGAAAGAAACCTTTGCATATCCTATACACATATCCCATATACATCTCCTCCTTTCACACCCCCTCTTCCTTCCTAGGAGCTTGCTCTGGAACAGGTCACACCTGATGGCTCCTCAGGGCAAAGCTTCTCCCATCAGCTCCACGGCTACAGGGAGGGGAAGGCAGAAGATTCCTTTTGGAGGGCCCTACCAGCGGCACTGAGTTGAGCTTGCTGCCGTCACCTCTTTGGCCACTGATCCATAAGGTCACCCATCCCATCTTCTCTGATCTGCCTCTCACTACCAGCACTAGCTGGAAAATGAACATAGAGTGTTTCATTTATTGGTCATTCCCTGTATAATCTTTCCCTGTTCAAGGATGTAACATGGAGCTAAAAGAACTTTTTCAGCCCGTTGTTTCATCTTCCACAAGCTCAATAAAAACAGATACTCACCCAAGACTACCATTGCACCTGACATGTGCTGCTTTTATGTATTTAAACCATCTAAATTAAAACAACCTCAAGGCTTTTTCCTTAGGAAGGTATGACACCCTCCCTGACAGAAGCTGGAAGCCTTTGGGTCATCAGAGAGACACTGGGGGCAGGAGCAGCAGGGAAGAGGGGCTGGGATGTACCTGGCTCTGTGCAGACCTTTGCAATGGTCTGCAGCTGGATAAAAGGACTTGATGATCTCAAAGGCCTCTTCCAAATCTCGATTATTCCATGATTCTGTGAAAAGCACTTACTGGCTCTGTCAACATGTGCTGAAGGTGCCACCTCTCTAAGTCCTACAGAGTGTGAAAGGGTTGGAGCACCTCTCTCACAAGGACAGGCTTAGGGAGCTGGGGCTGTTCAGCCTCGAGAAGAGACAATAAGGGAACCTCACTCATGTCCATTAGTATCCAACAGGAGGAGTCAGAGGATGGACCAGGCTCTGCTCAGGGGTGCTCAGGACAAGAGGCCATGGGCAGAGACTGATGCCCAGAAGTTCCACCTGAACGTGAGGAAGAACTTCTTTCCCGTGCAGTGGCTGGACACTGAACAGATTGTCCAGAAAGGTTGTGGAGTCTCCCTCACTGGAGATATTCCAGAACCATCTAGACAAAATCCATGTGCTCTGGGATGACCCTACATGAGCAGCGAGGTGGGACAAGATGACCCACTGTGGTCCCTTCCAACCTGACCCATCCTGGGATTCTGTGACTGTGCCTTTCTTTTTCTCACATTATCTCACATGGGAAGTAGAGGTGCTACACCTGCTACCTCTCCCTTCCCTGATATAAAAATGCCTTGGGTAAGGAAAGTGATACAGAGAACACACTAAGCACGGATTAAGAGCAGAGAGGAGACAGCATAAACTTAAGCTGGATTGTGTACAGTACACATTTTCCCAGCAGTATGGAGAATCTATGTATTTACGTAAGAGAAAAGTCCTCTTTTATAGTGCCAACTTCAATAATTTGATATGCAGCAGATGGATACTGTAAAAATCAGTCTTCATATAAAATATGGACTCCTGGTAAGCTGATACACCTGAGCCTTTTCCAGCACTCAGGGCTGAGTATATAAAGATTGCTCAGCTCAGAAAGGTCACTCCTGCTGTACACAGGAACCTGACCACAGTAATCTGGAAGGAGCAGATATTGTTCTCCTTGTTTGTAAAGACTTTAGGAATGTAAACAGCAGCCCTAGGGCTCTTTCTTTGGGATGTATCGAGTTCGCGGGCGTTGTGTGCGGAGTTTACAAACCTAAGACTTTGCAGTTGGCTTTGGCAAGTCCAGGCATAATCTTCAGCAAAATCAAAACACTGCAAAGATCACGCTCCCCATTTCTAAGACCTAATTTAATTAAAATCTTTCACTGGGAAGGGATAGTTTCAAGCTCTCCCTGCTTCTTCCTTTGCATACAGACATAAACATTTACCAGAACCAAACTCAGCATTGATTTTCCTTTATCCCTTGTGCTAATCTGAAGTCCCAAGGGATGAACAGATGAGGTTAAGGTTAAGAAAGTTATGCACAACAGCTCTTAACCTGATGGCAGGAAGATAAGAAACATGCTGGTATAACTGAGGTGAACTCGTCTATCAAATTCCCTATCCCTGTTGGATTTGGTGTGGAGTGTTCCCACTTTTAAGTGAATAATTTGCTCGTGAATCTTCAAAAGGTTTCTTTGTAAGCTTTAAGTCAGACATCCATTATGAAGAAAGTACAGTTCGTTGAAGTTATGGCCACCTGTTTGGATGAGGTCATTTGGCATCAGATTAGAGACAGAACAAAGCAAAAGCACAAAAAACCGCCCATGATGTTGTATTTACATCTTCTCCATAATCCTGGTGTGAAAATTCAGATTCCAGCACTGACTATCTGTTTAAAAAGGTTCTTGAAGTCAGAGGCTCAGCAGAGAGTTTTTTCCACAGGTCAGATCTTCTACTGGCAGAACTTGTCTCAGCATCAGGGACACCAGTGAAACCACCACAACTTATTTTATGGGGTAACTGATGTAGTTGGGTGGTCTCTTGTCAATCCCTGTAGCTCCTGTTGAAAGGGTTGTTCCCAGCAGAGATTTGGATGAACCCCAATCCAATAGCAAGCTTTTGGTGATGTTCAAAATTAAACAAACATCTACTTTAAGGACAATTCCTGGAAGTCAATGTAGTGCTTATTGTAGCTCTATACAATTAATTATGCTGATTTCAGTGACATTATTTCCATCTTGCAACCACTCATGATGGAAAGACAAGAGATACACTGTTTCTTCAATATAAACCCAAGAAGTGTTTGAATAGAAAACTCTAAGCAAACTCACTGCCTTTCTCAGACATTTGTTTTCCATTTGCCTTTTAAATAAAAAGTAATGCTTTGCTTAGTACTTTCTCTATTTTATTTAATCATTTGCACCAAATCCAGATCACTTCCTCCCTTAGGTAAAGGTTTATGTTTATTAAAGGCAAAAATGCATGGAGAATTTTATCTTCCATTCATCAATTTGGTCCAATTTTCTTAAGCTGAGAACACTCACTCAAGGTTTTATTTGTGTAAAACCAAATTGAAGGATAAATTCAGTATGTGCATTCAATGTAACCACTTCGCTCCATGGAAGACTCTGGAAAACTGTGGAAGCCAAAGGTAGTTTTGATTGGTTTTGTCTTTGGGAAATCACATATCCCAAGACAAAAGGGAGGATAAATTTTGTATCATTAATGTTGCAAGGTTGGTAGTCAATTGGAAGGGGTTTGTATTAGGGTTTTTTTCTCTTTCAGTCTGGGTTGTTTTATGATTTTATTTTCTCTACAGATATTTTCCTGGCCAGAAAACCAGTTATTGGTAAAAATGAACTTCAAACACTGAATTTTAACTTCATCAAAATTTAGCAGAGAGACTACTTGCCACCCTCCAAAGTAAATCAAGATAAAATATTTGCTACCCAAAGCACCTGAAGGCATCAGGGTCCATTTAACTTCAGCTGCTGAAGGAGCCAAATTCTACTCTCTAAGGCACAAGTTGAGTTTTTCTTTTTTTTCCCCCCAATACCCTCATTCTGCCTCCAGTGTGCAACCACCAATTCCAGCAGCAGGTCTTGGCCTTATTGTGCTCCTACTGGAGAAACACCTCTTGTTGGATGAAACAGCTCCTCTGATTTCTCTGTAATTCCCAAAGCAAGGAATTTGGAGTAGTATTCAAAAAACCCTGAGTATTTCCTGATGAGCACCATGGCCAGCCAAGGAGCACCAACTCAGATACATTTTTATCCAAGTGGAAGGTAATGGCTTGTTTCTCTAATTTTATATTCAAGAAACAAACTGAATAATAGTTATTTTAGACTGTTCTGCTCATCATAGATTTATAGATGGGACAGCTAAACCTAAAAAATTAGCTAAGAAAATTATAATTTGTCAGTTACTACTTTTAGAAATCTTAAGTCTATTAGTATCTTAATTAGTAGAAGAGGAGTAGAGAAAATAAAGTTTGTCAATAGAAAAGGAAAAGATTTAAAGTGAATTTAAAGTAATTTTTAAATGTTCTTAGTAATTCCTGATATTTTTCTTTATAAATGTGGCTGCAGTGCAGAGACTCAAGGACAAAGAGTAATTAAGGTATGCCTGTAAAGTACATTAAACCACATTCAAAGCAAATAGTAACAATAATTCACAATAAACCTGCCCAAACATCACTTGATAAGTTATAGCCAATGCCTATTTTTTACTACGGGGAAGCTTCTTTTGGAGCACGAGAAATCTGCTTCTCTTTACACAAAGGATGCACTGCACCAGGTGGTAGCAGAAAAAAAACATCTTCAAAGGTACCAGCACAGCCTCTGGAAGAGCAAACCCTGGGATAAAGGGTTGCTTAGGAGGTGTAGAGCCCATACGGCCCCTCTGGCACCTTGAGTAGAGCAGGTAGTGGGGAGAGAGGGCTGGAAAAGCACCTTTGTGGTCTGAGGTGGCTCAATTAGAGAGATGCAAGAGGCAAGTTAAGGAGAATTTGGGCTTCTTTCCCTTGAAATGAGGATCTGCTGAAGTCTGAGGTCAGGATAGAATATGCAAAAGGCAGTTTTGTCCCAAGTTTTCTCTGTTTTTTCCAGATGTCTCCACATGAGTTTTAAATTAAAAAGGGCTGCAGGATTTGGCCCCTCAAAAATTAAATGGTTAGATGATGGAGTCATTGTCTAGGCTCATTTGTAAGAAATAATAATTTCCCTCAAAGAATCATTAAACAGAAGGGCATCAAAATTAGTTACAGAAACAACCATATTTGGCTTGATCTTTGGCTGTTGTAAATCAGCATAATTTGAATGACTTCAAAGAAAATGATGCCAATCCACAGCACTGAGAATGTGCTCTATTGCACTTAAACTCTGCCCAACATCTTGACATCCCATGTTGGTTTAGTGTTTATTCTCTTACGTTAAAAGGACAGAAATACACACCTTTCATCTGCTCTCAGCAAATTGCGTGTGATTTCTCCCATCAGCTGTGGCCGGCCACAGAAAGGTTGTCCAGCTGCTTAGGAGCCCATTTAAATATGAATTGGAACAAGAGTGTTTCATGGAAATTTGGCCGCTTGGAGCTCTCACTGGCTTTGTCCGCCTGTAGATTGTTTGTCCCTCCTTTCAGTTCAATGACTTCTTTCAAATTATAACAAACAAGGATGCTGGGGAATACCAGGAAACAGCTCCAAAGATGTAGTGCTCTTTTATATTCCTGGGCATGCCACTTGCTAACAGCCCCAGCGCCTGCTCCTCCAAACTGGAACAAGGGCAAGGATCGACAAAAATTCGCCGCTCCTGAGGCAGCAAACAAACCAACCAACCCACTCTCTCGAAACAAAGAGCAAAAAATACTTCCTCAATTAGGCAGCTGAAAAAAAAACCGTCCAGAACCTGGCAAGGCTTATTCATGTGTGGGCTTTTTTCACTCCTCTGGCTCATTTCAAATGGATTCCGTCAAGAATAATGGCCGAGAATGGGTTCTTGATCTTCCATGAAAAAAAAATAAGGTACAAAGTAAATGAGATAAACTGTGCTGCAGGAATATAAATTAATGATGACTTCATAGCAGACCTTCTCATCTTGCATAAGATTAATTAGAATAAGTGGGTAAATTGGCCACTAGAACTTCTTTTAAAGCTTGGGTTTTCATGGATACTTATACTCCTTATAAATTTTACAAACAGGAAATGCAAGTCTAATCTCAGATGCATTAATTATTGTCAGATTTGATCAGATTCCACTCTCTGGAAATCAGCAGCAGTGCAGAGGAATTGTTATTATTACTATATTACTATATTGCTATACTGCTATATTACTATATTATATATACTATTAGCATTATTATTTTTATATCTATCCACTATGATTCTGCTTCATTTCTTTGGGGGAATACAACATGCACTTTCATATGTTTTACAATATCATAAAAGAGCAAATTCTCATTCTTTTTTACCCCCAAATTCCTCTGTTTGCTGATCACAGGCAGGGCAGGTTATCCCAGACACTGACCTGACCTTTGTGATCCAGGATTTCTCCCTTTCCTAATATACCCATACAGAAACCAGTTTTCTCTAATGAAATCAGAAAATGGCAATGGCAATTACTGTGTGTCCAGAGCATGTTTCCAGCCTTTTTTCTTTCCCTGATGGTCACAGACGCACAGTGTGGGGAAGCTGATTTTTGAAATGTCATCGCTTTTGTCACTTTAAGTTCTATTAAGATTGGTTATTGACTTTATGTATAATTAATGGCTTCCAAAGTCCTACATTTTTACACGTGATAAACCTTGGTGCTGAGAAACCAACAAATTCCTGTTGTTTATTGCCCTTCCCTCTTCCCCACCCAGGAGTAACAGAAGTCACTTGAACTAAAGCCCTACGGCTTCTCCCAGAAATGTGTCTGGATGTTTCTCACTTAGGTTGACGTGACAATTATTAGACCTGGCACATATAAACACAAAAAGCAAGAGGCATTAACAGGTCTATTCACTAAGGGTTCTGCACCCTTTCCACAAAAAAACCTTAAATAAAAGTAACATGCCTAAATTGTGTAAATGTCAAGGTTTTCTCATTCATTAATTCCCCTCTCTTTGATGTGCAATGCTCCCAACTCTGTCTCTGCTCAATGGAGAAGTGCTGGACTGAGAAAAAGCGAGTCATCCTGGCACATTCGCTGGCTCACAGAGGATGCAGACTTGGACTATGATCCAAAAATGCACTTATGTGCATTGCACCTAGGAAGAAGCATTTGTCTGGAGGTCATCTCCCTCAGCCCCGAGGGGACTGACAGCCAGAGCATTTGCCACACAGGTCTGGGAACAGCTTCACAATGTCCTCCTGGTGCCACAGAGCCGTGACCCACTGTATCTGAAAGAAAGATGTAGGAAAGAGTGGAGAGAGAAGTTCTGTTTTCCCACCTTTGGACTGTTCCAGAAAGTTTCTGCCCCTGAGAAAGAGGGTCATCTCTGGTCATCACAGCACACACCCTCAGAGGGAAGTGAAGACTTGATGGTGTCTCCTCACCATCAGCAATCTCTACCCTTGCAGAGGTAACACCATCCCATGAAGGGAGACCATGGGCCTGCCGTTTAATGCACCTCTAAGTGCAGATGTCATCCTCTGCCATCATTTCAGGCCAGGCAGTGTCAGGTAGCAACAAGGAGCTCCCAGGATTCCAGGCTGGACCAGGAAACCCTTCCCTTGGCTTTGACCTGGAAACTTGCAGAGGTTGGTGAAGATGCTTTTCCTTTTACAGGGGAGAATTGAGCTCCTTCTTTCATGCAACATAAGGGAACGTTTATTTGTGAATGATCTCTTTCTCTGGGGTAATGTGGTTTATATAGAGACATAATCTCTTTATGTAATAGGAAAATACCTGATGCTTTCAATCACAGAATCACAAAATCATAGTGTCATAGAATCAGAAAATTACAGAGTCACAAAATGGTTTGAGCTGGAAGAGACCTTAAAGATCATCTCGCTCCAACCACCCTGCTGTGGGATGGCATCCTTTCACTAGACCAGGTTGCTCAGAGCCCAGAACAATTCCATATAAACTCTACAGAAACAAAAATCCCTCTGTGCTTAATATCCCCTGTCCTTAAATTCACCCAGAATAACAAATTCACCCAGAATGGCTGCAATTCATTCCTCAGCCTTGTGCGACCAGCAACTATTCAGCGAGAGAGCGGGGAAAGAGAGGAAGGGACCCCAACCCACAGCAGACTTCAGTGCTCAAAGAAACAAACACACCTCTGTCGTGAACTTACTTTCTGCCTCCTGCCTCCCCCAAGTCACGTACCTGGCACGTGCCACTGGCACAGATGGCACGCAGGGAGCATGCCAGCTGTCTGGCTCGGGACACAGGTGCTGCTGCTCGCGCTCGCTGGAAGCCAGACCTCCACGAGTCAGCCCTTCAGAAGAGAAAAGGGGCAACCACATTTCCATTTCTCGGTTATAAAGAGCAAAATGTGTAGAAAAGATTACAAGGCAGAAGCATCTCCTAAAGTCTGTTCCGCACGATGCTTAAATTGATGCAATAAGGCAGCAGAATTTGGTCACAGTAAATAGACAACATATTGTTACAGACATTATTATGCACACTTGACATAAAGATTCAGCCATAAGACAATTTTAAAATAAGGGACCAATTATTCAGACCCTTGTTGCAATCAGAATATCTAATATAGCTCAAATGACAACATTAATTTCCAGTAAACCTGCAGAAACATCACTAAATAAATTATAGCCAATGTCTATTTTTTACTAGGGAAAAACTTCTTCTGGAGTATGAGAAATCTGCTTGTCTTTACACAAAGGATGCTATTCACCAGGTGGTTGTAGAAAAAATGTCTTCAAAGATACCTGCCCATCCAGGGAAATCATAGGAATAGATGAAGATACTAAAGAGTCTTTTCACAGGTTTTAAGGTCAAGCACACGCTGAACTGTGCACACTTGACACACAGATTCAGCCAGAAGGCAATTTGAAAATTAGGTACCAGTTATTCAGACCCTTGTTGTAATCTCAATATCTAATGGCACAAACACATAACCACACATGCCCTTTATGAGCGTGAAATGTAGAAATAGGTAGGAGAACATCCAGGATTCATCACCACTTTGAGTTAACATCATCTCAATTGCACGGTGATTTTAAAGTTATTGATGTTTATTCTCAAATCCATGGCTCTATAGATTGGAGGTAAGTCACTGTGGGCTGTATATATCAGGTGAGTGACAGGAATGATGACATCAATAACCAACCTCCATCAATGATGTAATAGTTTCCCATTTTCTTCTGGGAAGAGAAAGCACTATTGACAGCTATTCTCCAATGCGCTGCTGCTGAGATGTCAAACATGCTCATCGATTAGGAATGGAGAGTTATGGAAAAGCCCTCGTGCCATTCATCAGTGAGCTCTAATAGGAGTTCAGCCCTTGGCTTTTGGACAGCCTGGGAATGCACTATCTCCACAGGAATAAGAAAACCAGGAGCTAAGGGCCAGGGAAAGGCAATACACCCCAGCTCCTGCAGCCAGCGTGGTTTAGGGCTGTGGCTGCTCGGCTCTGCCAAGTGGAAAGAGCAGGGTCAGGGAAGGCACACAAGAGGAAAAAAGGTCTGGCTGAGGGGAGATTTTACACCAAACTGTCACCAGAGAGAAGCAGCCACAAAGAAAGGGGCAGCATGAGAAAGGTGGTACACATAAAGTGGCGTGATTCTTCCTCCACCTCCCGTAAATAACTGGATGTCAGATATCAGGATCTCTGAGATTTAACTTGGCTTACCTGGAAGTTCCACCTTTCAATCACAAATTGCTGTTCACAACTGTTTCTTCAACTTCCATCATAAACATTGCTTTCTCATGTAAACATCTGGCTTTTAGAAGAAAGAAATACCAAAGTTATACCCAAATATATACCAAAAAATAGAGACTGAGGGTACCATAGCAAGGCCACATAGAATCCTTCAGTCATAGAATCACTTGGTTGGAAAACCCCTCTAAGATCATCAAGTGCAACCACTCTCCCATCACTAACCCACCCCAGTGCCACATCTACATTTTTAATTCTTCCAGGCATGGTAACCCCACCATTTCCCTGGGCAAATGGCTTTTGATTTCTCCAAGAGTTGATTTATTCCAGACTGTTACCTGATCAAGGCTGAACTTGTGTATACAGATATAGATACATTTAGAAATTCAGGCAATCCCATTAACTAGTCTAGGAAAAGAAAAAAAAAGCTGTGAAATGTTGAAGAAAACACATCACTGCCTCTGCTCTCTCTCAGCAAATCTCATTTCATCTGAATGAGGGTGCAAGGGAAATCTGGACCCTTGCACCCTGAAATCTGAAACTGCAGCTCTACAACAAAGCCACCATGAGAAGGACTTCACTGACTATTTTTTTTATTTTTTTTTGGGGGGGGGGGGCTGTGGAGTGTTGAGAATTGAATCTTCACAGAACCTGAGAAATATAAGGTGCTGAAGACTCGTTGCCTTGTGGCACCCAGACACCACTGCATTAATATCAGGAAAAAGTAGCCACTGAGGCAGAAGATGGAACTCAGCCTGGGACAGCAAAACATGGATCAAGTGGGTCATGGAATCTCTCATGGCTGCTCAGTGCAATACCTCCTTTGTTTGTTCCTGCAGACCTATTTCTATCACACACTCAACTGAAAGGCAAATGTCCAAAGGTTTGCATTTTCGGGTTAGTTTGGGCAAACACCCAAACCTCTGGATGCTGAACTCTCCAAACCACCAGGGTTTGCAGAATTAGGTTAGAAATCACACACAAATGGGCTTTCTCCAAAATCATTTTTGCACTCCATTTGTAACTGAACCACTCTCTTGACGTGTTTTTATATTTTCCTATCAAGGTCTAACCAGGATATGAAAGCATTGAATATTAATGAAGAAAAAAATTATAAGTTAAAGTTGCCCAACTTGGTTGGAAATACAGTGCAAGAAATAACATTTCCTCACGCTGCAGTGGAGGGAATACATTCTTCACTTGGGATTATGGTGTTGGATCTGGTGGGGAGGTATCCAAAATAGATTTAATTTCAATTAAAAAAATTACAGAAGTATTAATAGAGAGGAGAGATCCTCCTGGAAAGAAGAGAAAGGGCAGATGAGCCAGAAGAAATGTCACAGACATTTTGTTCTGGGGGGTTTCTGCACTCCCAGAGGGGCTCTGAGGTCCCCCTGGGACAAGGCATGTCCTGGCCCTACAGAGGAGGACTTGGCCAGGATGTCAGAGCCTGAGCTCACATTTCCAGCTTATTTTTGGCCTTGAAGACCTGATGCTCCACTTGGACCAATCCATCTTCATTGATGGAGCAGGGAGAGTGATTCTACCAGCAGGGACCAGGTCCTCTAACACTCAACTGCTCAGCACTGTTAGGTTTGGTGCCACGGCCCTTGAGTGCCAAGTGACCATCCAGCCAATTTTCCAGCTCACGGCAGGCACCTTCCCAGATGCTCTGACTCGTGTGGATTAGCCAGAAATCTGATGACAACCAGGCAAAGCCCTTGCAGGAACCTTTCTCCAGCACTGGAGGACAGGCAGGATCAAGTCCCAAGCAGAACCAGCCGATTCAAGGTGTGGTTTGAATATTTTACCTTCTGTACAGAAAGGTTTGAGGAAAGTGGCAATACTTAGGAGGCAGGTTTGGGGGAAAGGAGCATATTTGTATTTCCAGCTGTTTATGACATAAAATAAGGTAAGCATTCTTCTGCACAACAAAAAACTTTAAATTAAATTTCTAGGGTCAAAATACTGTTCTGAGTATAATTCTGAAGTGTCATTCCATTTGAAAAATGCATACAAACTACATTTGAAGAGCAAAGGTAATTTTTAAAAAATATTATTAATTAGCAAAGCATTCTTGAAAACTGTTCTATTACCTGTTCTACATGTTTTTCAAGTTGGGATATTCATTGAAACAAATCCTGTGAACTGTTCCTTTTAGAATGAATCAGCATTTTCCCCAAGCAAAGGTGTCATTACATATTTGTCAGTCATCCTTATCCTGAAACACCATGAGGACCTACCATATGGATCTGTACACCCAGAGACGTCCTTTCAGCTGGGGATTTTGCCCAGCAGGCTGCTGTAAACCAGTTGTTTTTTTCTCCCACCAGTATCTTTCATGCTTGTGCTTCATCCCACAGAAAGTCTCATTTCTGACTGTTACAAAGACCTACATACAAGAATTATGAGTTGCAACTCTTAGACAAGATACAGATG
This sequence comes from Cephalopterus ornatus, assembly GCA_013396775.1. NCBI lineage: Eukaryota > Metazoa > Chordata > Aves > Passeriformes > Cotingidae > Cephalopterus > Cephalopterus ornatus. The sequence continues at coordinate 178,419 of VZRE01002351.1, forward strand.
TACCCATTAGGCCACTGCATCCATCCTCCTTATTAAAGATGAAGCCCCGTTTTATATATTTAGTCTTGATTTACTTAACATTTCAAGTGAAAGACAAAATGCCTCGTGTCTCTTTGAATAATAGATGCAACCAAGCAATATCCAGCAATACAGAATTGTGTTGCTTTTTAATCAAACTCTCTATTGCTTTCTTCTTTTAAATTACAGATGATCTGTGCTCTCCCAATATGTCACTCAGCAACGCAAAACCACATATTTTTAAAAAAAACCCTGAGAAATATCTTGTAATATTCATGCAGCAACACCGTGTCTTTTTAAAGTTTCACTAACTGTGTATTTTAAAGCCTTTTTTTTTTTTCCAATGCCCTTGCTACTTAATTTGTGAAACAAATCCACAGTTCCCAACAAAACTGAAAGTGGACATATGTGTCCTTGTCTAGTCACTAATGTCCACTATTCCCATGTATTACAGTGGTTTATCAGCTTACTCCTTTAAAGAATATGACAGGAGTTTTTTTGCCTTTGGCAATCCAGTTGCAGTCTCATTCTACATCTGTTTTGATTGTCAACCTAATTCTGAGAGCAGTCAAAAACCGAGTCAGATCTCTCATGAATATCTTGGCAGGTTATGGCTTATTTAGGCTACAAGTAGCTCTCTTGGAACAGCATCCAAATATACTACAGATTGACTCGCACAAATAGAAATCCCTCAGTGTTCACAATTCCTTCCTGCAAACAATTAGGAAAATGCCTCATTGAGCAAAGATGCAAATTGGAGTCTGCAGCACCTTCACCCAGTTGTACCCCGGCCGGTGCTGAGCTTCCCTACCTGCCTCCCCCTTTCCCTACTTCCCTGCCTGTCCCTGCCTCACTGCCTCCTTCCCTGCCTCCATCCCTGCCTGCTTGCCTCCCTCTTTCTCCACTTCCTTGCCTGCCTCCTTCCTTGCTTCTCTGCCTCCTTCCTTTCTTCCCTCCCTTCTTTCTTGCTTCCCTGCCTCCTTCTCTGCCACCCTGCCTCAATTCCTGCCCCCATCCCTGCCTCCCTGCCTGCACCCCTACCTCCATCTCTACCTCCCTGCCTCTTTCCCTGCCACGCTGCCTCCACCCCCATCTGCCTGTCTCCTTCCCTGCCTCCCTAACCTCCTTCCCTCCCTGCCTACACCCTGCCTTCCTCCCTTCCTCCACGCTTGCCTCCCTGCCTGCCTCCCTCCCTGCTTCCTTGCATCCCTCCCTGCCTTCACCCCTGCCTCCCTGCCTCCTTCCCTGCCTCCTTCCCAGCCTCCTTCCCTGCCTGCTGTCTCTCAGGCTCAGCTGCAGGCGGGCTGCGCTCTCCTCCAGCTGCTGCAGCAGCAGCAGCAAGGTGAAGCGCGGGAGCTCTTCAGGGAGGGGAGAGCAAATTAAAGCTCACTGCAGGAAAGTTGTGCCCCTGGCACTCTGCTCATGCAACAGCTGCAGATACAACAACTATCATCTGACATTCTGACATATACGTTGAGCAAAGCAGCGAGCGAGCCAATGCCGACACAACGTCGCGCAGGGCTCCGAGTCCCAGCCTTGAGCAAAACAGGTGTATGACATCCTGTTGCTTAGTCTTCAGAGGTTATGGGTACGAGGAGAGACATCTGAGAGAGGAGCAGATGAAAATAACAAAGAAGGTTAAGGCTCGGGTTGACAAGCTCATTGATAATGTTTTAGATGGAACAGACCTGCACGTTGACTACAAATTGCTCCTAATGTCTCCCGTAGACCGCGGGCCCCAGTCAGAGTGAAAATGGGCTCATTCATTACTTTCTGCGAGCAAATTTCTGTGAAAAGGAGCCACCACGACCCAGAAACTCCAGCTGTCCTCAGGGGCTGGGGCTGCAGAGCTGTCCTGGTGCCAGAGCAGCAGCTTCGTGTCATGTAGCTGTGGCCTTCGGGCTTAGATGTAAATAAACGGGAGCAGTGAAATCCTTTAGTAAATATTTTTGAATTTGGTGGAAAATCCTGTTGCAGCATTTTGGTTTTTAATGTTCTGAGACTAATTGATTATCTAATGGGAGACAAGGACATTGCCAGGAAAGGCATCACTCTGGTGTCAGCATCCAGTACATGGCTCTTTCTGAAATTTCACTGGAAAAAAAATGTATTTCAAGAAGAATTTTAAATCAAATCTTCTATATTTTCACATTGTAGACATTATGGCCCAGAAACAGCACATTGCCTGCCATTTCTGGAAGTTCATTGCTTCAAGTCACATAGCTCCCTAGGCTAATCAGCCTTTACTAAGTTGCCTTATTTTGGGGAAAGAAAACACATATTAAAGTGAGGCCATGTCTCCATAAAAGATGCTCGGAAGAGCACTGTTGGATATTAAAGTTAGCATCTGCTATTGTCTGGTTAACAATTGGCAATTACCATTAGTTTCCACTGTGGCTGATGGAGTCACAGATGGCTGATTGAGTCAAGTAAGTGCACTTGTTCCTATGGAAGGGTGTGCTGTAGCAGGAAAATAGTTACAATAACATCATACCCAATCCAGGCAGAAAGTCATGAGGTGGTTTCCAAAAGAGTCACTTCCAGCTTGTCTGGCCTGTTTGAGATTTTAATCCCAAAAGATGCTGTGAAGAAGAGCTGTAAAAACTGAAAAATTAAATATCAAACTGCAGTCAGGGGTTAATACCCACAGTGAAAATCAATCTATTATGACCTGCAGAGGTATCACTATCATTACAGGTAAAGCTGCTGGGAAAAATTTGGGTGGCTTCTGTTCTTTTTTAATAAAATTGGCTTACTCTGCAGTACATTAAAAACATTTTGCTAATCACAATTTATCATCTTTAGTGGAAAATCCTCGCCACTTGGTTTGCATGTCCTTAATTAGAGATTTAATAAGTAGACAAGTGTTTAAACACAGTCATTTTGCTCATTAATATCACATACCTCGTTTTGATTTAACACCTACAATTGTTAATATATCACAGGACTTTTATACTTTTTCATAATTCTGTGCTTTGGGGGAATTAAATTAAAATGTGCATGTTGGGTCTCTGTATTTCTGATACTTTTTACCTGCTGTCTGTCTCACTGTACCCTTTTCACCTGACCAGACCTCGTGAATCTTCATTATTGTCACGGCTCAACGGGACATTCTCCTCAACTGGAGGACCAAGGCAGCAGTTCTGCTGCAGGTTGTCCTTCCTCAAGGGGATCATCCCTGACTTGACCCATCCAGAACTGTTTCAACACCCACCTAACACCTAAAGGCCCAAAGATACCTAAAGATACCAAATCCATGGCAATTCCAATGAGATCTAGGTACCTCTAAGCCCCTCGCTTAAACCAGAGTTTGGTATTTCCACCCCAGGCAGCATCGCTGCTCCTGTTAGTGCTAGATCCAAGCTTTGCCAGCCTCTGCCGTATCATTCATGGCCATTCACAATCTCTGCAGCATCACATCCTGTTCTTATCCACCTCAAAACACTTTGAGGATTATGATCATTTTCCTTGAGCCAATGTGAGAGAGGATCACCCGAGCTTGGAACAACTGCAGAGAGCACAGGAGGGTCGAATGAGGCTGAGCCCACCAGCTGGCTCTTGACCATCTCAGGGGACTTTGGATCAGGTCTCGAGTAAATCTCACGTGTTTTGCTTCCAAAAAATTTTCCTAGATTAGTTTTCCAGAGCTATTGCATCTTCAGAGACTCCAAATGCTATTGGATGTAAAGGTGTCCATGGCAGGGGAGTTGGAACTTGATGATCTTCAAGGTCCCTTCCAACCCAAGTCAGCAATTCAGTGGTTCTCTGATTCTATGTGGAGACCTAGAAATAAAAAAACAAACCAAAACAGTGAAACTCCTTTGTCTCAATACTAAAATAGTATTTACATCTTACTTACTTACTAAATACTTACTGACAAGCATTTTGAAAACACCTTTGCTGATCAGTTCTTAAAAAGCAGCATTAATGTTTTCTGTGAAAGACTATCCAGAGTGCCTTTAAAACACACATTGCACACAGGGAGGACTGGGGTGAGGACACACCCTGCCTAGAGCAGGGGCTCCCGAGGAATGAGCTTGGTGCTCTTAGCTCAGTGCCTGGGCTCTCTTTGCAGCACAAAACTGCCCCAATTTGGCAGAGAGCTCAATGTTTGCTTACGAGAGTGAGCGCAGAGCTCGGCTGAGCGGGTTTCCTCAGCCGCCGGCACCCTGCCCTCCCTCCCAGCACATTCCCTCCTCACCACACTTCATTCATTACAAAAAAAAAAAAGGGAGAAAACCCCCAAATCAACCTCTCTGTCTATCTATCCCTCCCATTCCTGAGCACTGCTGCCAAGCCAACACACAGATGATTTTTCTTGGCATCTTTATTTTTCGATGGTGTTTTTTCAACGCTTAGCACTAAGCTGAAATATTGTTTGCCAGGGATCACTGCCCATCAGGTGCTTTATTACAGATGAAATTAGATTTCTTTACAGTTGCACTGGAAGGGGAGAGAGGGATAATGTGAATAGCTTTTTAAAACTGACAGTCATTTCAGCAAAGCAGGAAAAAAACCATGCTGCCCCTCCCTGATCAAAACTGTTTTCCTCCTCCCTCTCAAATCAAAATTTGATTTAAAAAAATAAATAAAGGAGGAAAAAAATCAGCTAAATGTATTTACAGTAATGGGAATATATTTTTTTCCAGCACGGATATTTTTATTCCTCCAGATTTAACTATGGGTTTGCTCGATTTCACTTAGCAAGCAGCAGCCAAAATCCCACAGGTCTTTACAAGGGGGTATTCCCAAGGAACATCTTCTCCACAGGGGTGAAAAACACCCCAACAAAACACAACCCTAAAGGTAAGTTTTGGAAGCATTTAGTGCCAGTAAGACAAAGCACGTTGCTGCAGTTCCTGGCGCTGGCAGAATTACACGCCGATGCCGCCCGGTGCTCCGAGCGTCGGGAGCTGCTGTGCATTCTTCTTCTGTGCAGAGAAGGCACAATAAACCAGCCAACATTGGCTCCCACACAAAACATGTTAACTTGGGGAGATGACAGGCAGCTTCCCAACAAATGTAGGCTCTCAAAAGGGGAGACTTATTTTCAGAGGAAGCTCCCTTTTCACGTTTCTCACATGTGAAGTCTCCTTAAAAGGTTTTGGTAGGGTCTGGGTGTGTTGATTTTTTTTTTTGGGGGGGTGGCGGGGAGTGGGTGGTGGAGGAGGGACAGGAGAGATTTTTTTGGCCTCCAGTCTCCTGAAGAAGCCTGAATTTTGCACCTGCACAGCTCTAAAGGCAGAGCCTGGATAAAGCTGTAAATTGTTTAACAGCCAATCTGGAGAAGGAGCAGCGCTCAAAAACATAATACCTCTGGAAGGCTGGAGGCAAGATTCATTTAAACAGTTTTCACTGTCATGGATGTCACCAATTTGAAGCTTGTCTTGTTTACCGGATGAAGGTTTCACACTGTGTCAATGTTCTGCCAGGACTCGGCATTAAAATGAGCAGTTAGTACAAGTCAGCCATAAACATGGCAGATCTGTTAGACTGGCAGAAGCCACCGCGAGCTCCCTGGTGCAGCTTTTAAGCACTTGGCATGCTGCTAGCTCAAACTGGAGAGGGGGCTGTGAGCATCATTTGGGCCTGAGTGCAATGCACTTGAAATAATTACTTTAATCAGCAAAAGTTAATTACTTTAAATCATAAATTAATGGCGGAGCATTTGGCAGAGCCTGATGTGTGTGGCGAAGCTGTCAAGCAAAAATCACAGGTGAACCTGCGACCCCTTCTCAATATCACTGGATGAAAGAAAGGAGCTCACCTACTGTGCCTGCCACTTCTGCCACATTAAAAAGAACTCTTTGTAACAGGAGAACAGCCACCTTAAACTGTCACCTATAAAAAAGGGACTATAAACAAGCAGATTGCTGCTAAGCAGGTGCTGCTGGAGGAGTTGGCCCTTGATAATAATAAGATCTTAAAATGGCATCTGCCTTTATTTTATAGCACAATTGGAAAGATGGTTAAAAGTAATAAACCCAGCTGATATGTTTTATGAGTTAGTAGTTAGCACTGTTTGTGGGGGAGGAACCAAAGATTTGGGGGGGGAGATGCTGAAGACTGGGAGTGGCGCTTAAAGGCACGTTAAGAAAAGACTTTATGTCTGAGAGGACACAGAGATGCTCAGGGACCAGCCCCACACTCTTTAGGTTGCATTTCTTATTTCACCTGACAGCCACTGCCAATACGAGGCAGCACCATGAAAGCAGTGAAAACCTTTCCACAAATGCATTCTTTGCACCCACTCACCTTAACGAAGAGCCCAGGCTTGGCTTGGCTGAACTTTATATCTTTATGTAGGAAAACAATATGGGTTTCATTAGGAAGAATCTGGAGTATTTACCCACAAACAAGTTTTTGTTTAGAAGAATTGACTTTAAAAAGTTGTTAATGATAATGGAAAGGTGAGGCAAAGCTACGTAAACATCATGTCCAGCTCTGAGAATTAACACTGAATAAATTTCTGAAAGGCGAAAGAGAACAGAGAACGTTTGGAGAACATTGAAGTTGGTAAAAATAACTTCAGAATTTAGGAAATTATTATAAGGTTAAAGCAATAAAAAGAAACAATATTTGGTTTCATTTGGGGGAAATGGAGGATGTTTGACTTAAATTCATGAACATATTCATGGCTGAGGCCATCTGTGTATTAAATATGCACATTAAATATTAATAAAAATACTAACATACACATCAGTTGCAATGCATTCTTTAAATTAACTTTAATTACAGAATCAGACCTTTTCAAAGTGGGGAAAGAGTCTGGGGTACCTCTGTACTTTTAATTTTTTCAGGATGATCCAGCAATCCCAGTTTCATAACATCAGCATATTACTGGCACCTTACTGTCTGCTCAGAGTTGTCTACGGCATCTAAGGAGAAAACAAAGGTGAAAAAGTGTTATGGGCTGCATTCAATTCCATGAAGTATTTCTGCAAAATACAACAGGATATAATTTTACTTTTTTTCTGCTCATACCTAAGAAAACACTGTTATCTCCCATTCAGTCTCTAGTGCCATAAAAAGCTGCCAAAAGGGAAGGACTTTGCAGAGAATCACTCAGATGTCCCCTAGCTCTGCCGTGTGCCCTGTGAGTGCAGCCCCAGTGACCTTGGACTAGGAGAAGCCCCCCAGGAAAGATGACTCAGGCCCTCCAGTCATCCCTCCCACCACCAACCCTCACCCACCGCTCCTTGGAGGTGTCCCAAGTGGTTGGGCTGGGACACGTGGTGTGGAGCAGCACCCGGAGACAGAGGGAGATACCGCAGCCTCACTGCTCTCCGCGCACTGGGTGGACTTTGAGGCTTTTTGACTTTTCATTTGCCTGGGAGTGGCAGGTGACTAAATTTGTATAGGGCTGTTGTTCTACCTCTTTCTGACAACCCTTAACCCAAAGCCTGCAACTGCTTTTTGGTGTTTTTTCTTCCCCACAGACCCCCTACTTTTGGTCTACAGCCTTACTGCAATTTTGTTGCTCTCCAGTGTGGAAGAGGAACCATCAGGAACTTCCGTTGCCAACAACACTGTTGAGAACTGTCTATTTAGGCTGTGCTGAGGTTTGCTCTGCAGCTCAATAATTCACAAGTGTTCATATGAACTCTGCATTGACAGCATTATTGGTGCCCCTCCTAATCTTACAAAACACACTAAACTATAGAGCAGCATTTTGATTAAATTCTTCAACTTTCCATGATCCTTGGCACTGTTTTATGCATGACCTTGAATGCACATAACCAGAAATTTTCAATTCACAGAGACCTTCTCTTTGCAAAATATGGTAAGTGCATCAGGAGCGGATGTCTAAGTAACAGCATCCAAAATTTAATCAAAGATTGCCTTGGACAAGTGCAGAAAGTCAGACTCTCCCTCAGCGATATAACTTGCCAGAATACTCATTGCAGAGGTTGCCAGAGAGGTGACTGAATACAGAGGCTGAAATTACTTCTCTGGGCTTTCCTTTGTTCAACAGAGGTGCTAAAGTTTTTAATATTACTGTTTATTACAGATGTCCTTTTAGTCCACAGTGGCTCAGGTCAGGTGTGGTCGTGCCAGAGTTGGGACCTCCAATGGTACCGAGGAGAAACATCCCTTTAAATGACCCAAAGAAAGGGTACCAAAGATTCCTACAATCCCAGAGCAGGGAGGAAACTGCACAGAGAAACAGCAGAGCAAGGTGTGGGGGTTCTTCTCAGGGAAGCCCTCCAACTAACACAGACCCCAGAGGAGCTCTACGAGTGTATCACTTGCATCGGCACAACCACCAGCTTTCCCATATAAAATAACGAAAGAAACCTAATCATTTAACCAACTAAAATTAACTCATGGAAACCTCCGAACACCAAGGGTGTCCAGAATGCCACACTGAGCTCTGGTCCATGGCTCCTCCACAGAGGGCAGCCCAGAGCTGCAACCAGCACCTCCCTAAAACCAGCTCAGTCGGATTTTCCATCTCTAGGACAATATTGCCTCAAAACGCTAAGCGTAGTCTGGAAGGTGTTAGCAAATTCAAGGGAATTTTGATTTCTTTATGAGCAACTCCACACACAAAATCACTCGTGCTCTGCAAGAAGCTGCTCTGCTCATCTGGCACCGAATCTCCCGCAGGTTCAGGGTGCAAAAGCCGTTTCGAACAAAAAGCTGAAACGCAACAGTTTGCACTGAGAGACCTCGGATACCTTAAATATTTACATCTGCTGGCCCCAAATCTCTGCACCCTTTTTCCCAGGCGCTGTCCCTGGCTGGAGCTGCCCGTGCCAGGGCAGAGCACACAGTGGCACTGATGTACACAGCCGGGCAGCTGCCAGAGCACAGCAGCAGGAGAGGCTCAGAGCACTGGAGCACACAAACCTTGCAGCCAGCACACAACACCAGGAGCAGCAACCTGGAGGGACCGGGCTGAGGAGCACAGAACTGTGCTCTTTCGGTCTTCTCTGCACAGTTATTCAGGGATGTTTCATCCAGAGACCACTTCTTTATTAGTATTCCACTCTAAACAGGCACTGAAGCAACTCGATGCTAAGAAAGGATGGACTTAACAGAGCATTCATTTTTTTTTTAATATTTTTTTTCTCCTCAGCACCTGGGCTGTTTCAAATTAAAGAGGATCCGGCTTCAGGAGTCAGTGCTATTTTAATCATTCCAATGTGTCCAGTATGGGAGATGAACTCAAAAGGTGAATATTAAAAGTAGTTGTGGAATTCAGTCATTTCACGAATGAACACATAATAGCCAAAGGCAAAACCGGAAGGCAACTTCACTTCCAATCAGTGTTTTCATTTTATTGAAACCAGATTGGAATTCCTGGAAAGAAGCCTACATATCACATCTTTAATACTAATTTTCATATACTCCAGTAAAACTGTCAGGGTGAATCAGTTGTTGAAGAAAGCTTCCTGTATAATTTACAGATGTACCTCCCTGTAGCCTGCGATTTTGTCCTGAATGAGAAATGTGGTTTTGATCACGCTCACAGATTTCCTCTCACCTGTACAGGTTTGCCTTGGCTCTAATTTGATTATTAAAGTGGGACGTTTTATGGCAAAGCTGGTGGTAAAAGTGAGCCAGCTGCTGTGTCCCAGCAAAGCTTTGCTTATGTCCTGATATACATCCACACATCCATCTTGCAGAGGAGATGCATGTCTGCACACAGACATCCTCCCCCAAATCCAGCTTTTTAGGATGAAACAACACTCAGAAACCGAACCGCTCCATCCATTTGGCGCAAACATCTTCATCATCCAAAAAAAACATCAAAGAATCAATAAGTTGGCAGAGTATTTCCAATGGGAGATAACTATAGCACTTGGAAGAGGGCTCTAAGAGCCTTTTCTCCTAAGCCCCAGGACAAACCCAGCACTGGGCGTTTGAAGAGGGGTCCAGCGAGGCTCCGTGGCCACCAGCCACTGTGGCCGTCTCCAGAGCCGCTCCGCTCTGCACTGATAGCTGCTCTTTTTGTTTCCCTGGGAGCTGCCAGCCTGCCAAGTCCTCCTGCCAAATCCCGTCCCTGCAAATACACAGAAGAAAGAAGGGCGACAACACTCACAAGCCCCCCATGTCTCAATTCCCCCAAGCGCTGCCGTAGGAAGCACGGCGTTATTCCCAGCAGGATGCAGTGGGATTCAGGGGTCATTTTCTGGAGCTGTTGTAGGGGTACAGCAGCTTTAGGTAGTGTCAGCACTTCCATTAAAGCTCCATTAATCTAGGGTTTATAACTCATCTGTTATGCTCAGGCTGCAGGAACTTGGCAAACAATGAGTACATTGTGGGTTTTCTCGTTGTCGTCGTGTCCCCCCCCCCGCAGTTGTTAAAAAAAACATGGCTTGGCTGCTTTTTAAGTGTCTTTTGACACATGTATAAAATGTTTATTAGTTTTAGACATTTTTGAGCTTGTAAAACTCAAAATTATCTTCATTATAAAAAAATTAAATTTAAGGAAGCTGCAGGGCATCTCTGGAGACTTCGACATGAATCCTGACGAGGCCACATGTATAAATAAGGGTTTACTTGTCTCAGACAAGTCTCCACTCATGTGCTTCACAAACCCTCTGCACTGGCACACAGAAAACTCTCCCCCATGAGCCCTGGGGCAAGTGAGGCAGAACCAGGGCACCAGTGAGCTGGTCAAGCCATGGACAGACGGTGATGGTGCATCCCAGCCTGCTCCAGGATTGGGAAAAGAGCCCATTGTCCCCAAACATATTTTGGTATCAAGGCATCCAGCCACAGGTGATAGAAAATCTGAGCAGAACATTGAAATCTACTGTTAAATATTGTGTGCTGTCCTTTAACCCTATAATATGGGGGGGAGAGGAGAAAAAGTGCAAGAAAATAGCTGAGGAACCAGTGGTTAACCAGCCAAATATCACATGCAACGTGTTGCTTCAGCCCAAACCTCATTTTGGCTTTTTGGGGATGAGAACTCTCACACTGGGAGTGGGAAATTAAGGCCCTGCCACCCAGCTCCCAGCACCTTGAAACAGCAGGCTGTTCCCATTCCTGCCTAACCCTCCACAGCTGAACAGTCCTACCCCAAAATAAGCTGGAATTTCACCAGGACCGCTCTTCATACTGAATCTGGAAGGTGGAGAGGGATTTGTGGAGATCCCCAAATGTCACACTAAGCAGGAGCAAAACCAGCAAGGCAGTTTTCAAGTGCCTGTCAATGATCAGTAACACTGCAGTGTGCATAATCCAACTTCTCGTTGTATCTGAAGTTCTGTCAGCACCGTCAGGTTCATGATGTTTTAATTACTTTTTTTTAAAATATAAGGTTAATTTCTTATTTTCAATATTCTAAAAAAAAAAAACAAGTGCTTTAAAAATGTATCAGCAAAAGGCTGGGCAGCAAAGTGGGTTAATGCACAAGGCTTTCACCTGCAGAGGCTTGGTTCCCAAGTTGAGTTGGGTGTCTCCTGTCACATCCTGGACTCAGCACTCCCTGGCACATCTCCATGCAGGCAGCTCCATAGGTGGGATGAGAGAATGGGTCATCACAGGTCAAGGCTGCAGCACAACATAAGAAATGAGGTCAGAAATTACATAAACTTGGAATATCCAAACTAGATTCAGCCATTTCTCTACTCAGCAGCTGCACACAGCAGTGTCCCTGTATTTAAAATGTGTGGAAGATTAGTAGAGGTTTTGTTTGTTTGACATCCTGATGGGTTATGATTTTAAAAACACATATTGAGGTCTATTCATAGTCAGCAAAGCATATGAACACACTCTGAGCTTCAAGGCTGTGCTTACAAAAATCTGATATATGTTAAATTTTCATTGTTCACAGTACAAAATTAACTTTGCACTTCTTTCTTAGCACCAGGAGAAAACTGGTAGTTGAATTAACCAGTTAAACTTAAACTAGACAGAAGAAAATAATTCAGACCTGCAGCAAACTGCAGAGCAGTATTTCCCACAGTGTTTGCACCAAGCCAGCCAGAAATACTCCGTGTCTTAATCTCTCTTTCCTCTTCTTTTATGTAAAATCCATCAAAACACACACTTGGAAATGTAGATCCTCTGGCAAAGTGGTTTCTAAGTTTGTCTCCTCTTTCTTTGCCTCGATACTTTAAAGTCTTTTAAAGGGCAGTGTCTGAGCACAGAGAAAGGTGAAATGATGCCTTTTAGGCTGGTGAGGTGCGAAGTGGTCCCCACACCTGGAGCTGTGGGTGCTGTGTAAGAAAATCCCCAAGCACCCTGGGTGCACTCCAAGGCAGTAACAATATTCCATCTCTCCTTCTGGAGCTCTTCCCTACTGAATGTGATAGAAGTCCCAGTAGGTATCCAGCACTCCCTGTGGAGTGGGAAAAAACCAAATATATTGTTTATTCCTCTTGTGACAGAAGGAAATCAAGACTTTTGAAGCATCCCCAGACTCTCTCTCACTGCCTGCCTGTGCCTTCTCCCAAACCCAGTCTTACAGACGCACTGGGTATACAGATCCCATTTGATCCCAAGGGATTTCTTCCTCTGGAGTCTTCCAGGCATTGTTCTAAAGTTACTCCTTGAAAAGTCCAACCCAAAACATAATTTTCCTACTCATGCTTCTAATTAAAATTTGTTCATATCCACCTGCATCAACCATACACATCCTTATTCTGCTTTACTGTCATCCCTCAGAACAGCTTTTCTTCAGGATTTTCAGTCCTAAGTGGAAAATTGGTCTTTCTATCACCTCTTTTTGCAGTGTTCAACTGTGAGCAGCTCTCAGTGGATGGATAGAAATTAGAATAAAGGCACTTAACAGTACATGAGCAAAAGCCCCATCAAAACCAAATGCTTCAAAAGGCACAGATCTAGAAATATGCCTCAAACAAGGAAAAGGGTAAATGCAAATGTGTGACTGTTAAATGCAACCGAAAGTATTTTGCTTCCCAAATTTGTCATTGCAATATGTGAGATCACTCTGTGTTTGGTCTCTTTTCATACCCTTCCCTCAGCACCCATTGCAAGTCCCCATCACTTCCCATGAGAGAGTGCTGGGGAGCTGATGGTCCCTCAGACCTCACAGGATGGCTCCTTCCTTTTTGGCTTTGCTGAACTGTATCACAGATCAAAAAATGTCACAAATACATTTCAAAAGATTAAGATTTTTTTATCTCTCTCCCTAAAAACTCACACAAAGTGATACGAAACTTTTTTATATGTATGATACTGAGTCACCAGTGACCAGCCCTGGGGAAGGAAGGGACATCCTCATCAGCAATCCAAGGGCATTTGGTGCAGTACAGCCCTAAACACCTTCTGAAGTTACCAAGATAAAAGAAAAAAGCAAGAATGTTTCATAATATGTAGAATATAGAAAACCACAGATGTATCAGAAGTTTAACACAAATCTCTAACCCCTAGCATTCACATTAGTGCTTCCTGCAACATTTTTGTTTCACCAGATCATAAAAAAGGCTTCATTACCTGAGTTTGGTGGCAAAGTCCCCAGAAGAGTCTCACACCTATTAATTGACTTGTTTTGTCCAGGCATCTTATACTTGGTATTCCCTTTAAATCTCTCTTGGGGACATTCCTGTGAGCTACCTTAGATTTACCTGTGTGGAAATAAGATGATTTACATCAAGTGAATGCTTGAATTTTTGCCACAGAGAAGACACAGTGCATGCTCCAGATTTGATTAGAGTGATGGTGACAAGTCTGGTGTGGCATCTCCATGCGGCAGAGCTGCATTTGGACAGACCAGTGAAACCCATGCTCAGAGTCCCAAAGGTCAGCAAATTTCTTATCTCCTTTCCTTATCCAGATAATCAGAGGCTGCTCCAGTTCCCCTTCCACGTGGGCCATGCCCATCCCATTGCAGCCACAGCACAAGACAGTACTTTTCGTTACTGGCTGAGGTGACTCTTGGCTCACTTTGACTATGCAGAGCTACACACTCAGGTGGTGATACCGAAGAGGGATATTTTTCCACACACATCCTGAAGCTGGAAGGGAACACGGATGCAGGATGAACACAGCAATGCTTATTATGAACCCAAGACTGAATTTTTTTAGTTGATTAAAACCTTAATCCAATGGGTCAGTCTGGAAATGACTCAACAACCAGTGCATGTGGAAGCTGAAGTCGCACCAGTAAAGAGCTGATGGAAAGACAGAGATAGTTCAGCCATCTCCATAGCTCCTATCAGTCTGATAAAGGGAGACAAGTATAGAGAAGGACAAGAACAGGGAAAAGCAAAACCACCACAAAATAAAGCACAATGACAGATTCCTTATGATGAGGCTGACCAAGGGACATAAACTTGAGAGGGACCAAGGAGCACCTGAAGAGCAAGAGTCCAAGATTTCACTTGAGCATCAAAGTTCATAATGGCTAAATGGGTGGATTCTGGGAGTAATTTTTTGGTAGTTCCTGGTCATAAAGCAGAAATAAAACTTGAGATCCCAAGGTACAAACCTGAAATGTTTACTGATCAAACTGAGGACTCCACTTTCATGGCACAACAGAAGACCTATAACCTCCAGCATAACTTTATTACTATGGAAACTTGTATTCCACCAGATAAGGCTTCCTTAAATATTTGTCATTTTCTAGGAGGCTCTGGAAAGTAGAACCAAAAGCCTCTGCAGTGTGGAAGAGAGGACTGGGGAATGGGGGACAGGAATAGCTCTCTGGAAAAAAAGAAAAGCATGAAAAGCAAACAGGAATTTCTTAGTTAACCACTTATTCCAAGTGCAGAGTCAGGTCCACTCACCCGAATTTTGGAGAAGCAGACAAATCCCATTCCTTTTGCTGTCAAGAAGTGCGTGTTGGTGTTGCACCATTGTCAGTGGCACAATATGGCAGTGAACGTCATTCTGCCCCAGCTCAGCTCAAACCTTCATTCAAGAAAGTGATTCATCATTCATCAGGGAAGTGGCTCTGGAGGACATCAAGTGCCTTCCCCAGGGAGTGATATGAAGGGCTCTTCCAAGTGGGAAGTGATCCTTTGGGATGAGGGGACGTGCATGAGCCCAGCAGAATGTCTCCCAGCAGGTCCCACTTGCAGGGTGGGTGACAGGGCTGCCCAGGGACCCAGATTCAGCCTCTGTGCTGGTTTTTAAGGACGGAGAAGCGTTGGCCACCCACAGTGCCCATAAAATCCCTGTTACACAGGACAGGGAGAGAGAAGGACACACTGCAACACTCTCACCTTCACTGTGCCCTTCACTGCAAATTACAAACCTCAAGAGCTGCTTCTTCAAATTCGAACTCTTTTTCCTCCCTTAATTTTGGTTTCCAGTGCCTCAGACAAACCTGGGGCTGGCAGCAAGTGTTGTGCCTTTTGGAGCAGGATGAGGAAAGCCTTTGTCCTGGCTCTGGAGGGCAGCCAGACCAGAGGCCTCTGGATGGAAAGACACGTGCCTGGAGAAGGTAATATTTTGTCATATTTTGGATTAGCGTCTAATATCACATCTTGGGTCACCTGATGCAGGCAATTAAAATGAAAATCCCACAAACACTCTGAATAGTTGCAGAAGACCAGAAAAAAAATATTAAGGAAAAATAATAAATCACAAGGCTTATTTTCCAAAAATAAAACCTCTCTCAAAAAACCGTATCAAACCAGCCAGCACTCAGTACTGTGAATAAAATTATCAGACCCAATAAATATTTTATGTTGGCATTCTAATTGCCAAAAAAAAAAAAAGTTAATTTCTGAAGCAAAGTTGTTTTTTTTTTCATCTTTATTTTTAAACCCTTAACATAATGACTGAATGCCTAATACGAAATTGATAAATTTTTAAAAGCTTTGCTTTGAAAAAAAAATAAAAAAATTTTTCAAAGCTGAACTTGAGCAGAAGACCACAGGGAAGTGTCTAATCTTTAGTGGGACGCCTGGCACGGCACCGCTCCGGCCGGTGCCAGCGTTGCATTCTGACAGAACAAGTGTTGCATGAGATGTGAAGGATGACTCCGGTCTGCCGAAAAACCCTGGAGCAGGTGTTCCTCATCCTCATTTGCAATGGAGCATGGCCCCTGGCTCAGTGAGCTGGAGCAAATGCGCTGGCAGGCCCCATCATGTACCTGCGTGCTGAGATGCACTAATGATAATGGATGCAGGCCTATTAACCACCCCATTTGTAATGGCACACAACGCTGATTGCTCGGGGAGTGAGTCAGCGCCTTTCCAAGAGGGAGCAGGGAATGCTGGGAACCCATGATCCTCTGTGCATCCCTTCTGCTCTGCTGGGTCTACAGCTCTGTTAGTCTTTATTTAATAATACAAATGAATACATGATTTGCTACATGATTATACATGAAGAGAAGTCACTTTGGGCAGCGCCGGCATCAGCCTCGGAGTCTTGGGCTGCGGATCAGCCCTGGATCAGTGTGATTTTAGACCTCACTTGGTAGAGCATGGTGCTAATAACAGCCAGGCTGTGGATCCACGTGATTTTAGGCCCTGAGATCAGCTCAGTTGGTAGGGCATTGTGCTAATAGCACCCAGGTTGTGGGATTGATCCCTGTATGGGCCATTCACTTAAGAGTTGGACTCCATGATCCTCATGGGTCCCGTCGAACTCAGAGTATTCTGTGAGTCTGTTCTGAGCCAGGGTGGCAGCAGTTCCCTGGCTGGGCTTAATCTGAGAACCCCCAACTCCATGGAAAAGTCAAGGCTCCAACAAGCACACATAAGCTCCGGGATTTACAGAAAGCTCCTGCTGATCTTTGAGTGAATTTTTTTGGCGCTTCCAGGGGAAAACGTGCTGCTCGGCTACTACCCTTCATTGCCTCGCTTTCCTTGGGAAAGCAAATCCTCCAAGAATAACCTTTAAAAGCACACACCAGGGCTTAATCGCTGTTTGTGTTGTTCTTAAATAACTCCTGGCTGCTCCACTTTATACAAACGACTCTTGCTGGGAGCCCGTTCGTGGAATAATGAGGCAATTCGGGCAGGACGCACTCGTGAAAAGCAATTGATAATGAATAGATCACATTTCTTGGAGGCATTGATTCCACAGTTTAGTTAAACAGGCACTTTTGGGGCAGAATATTGCAATCAGCAAGGCACACTGTAATTATTACTGTAAACTCAACTACTGGATTTCCAGGTTCTTGGCAAAACCAAAGAAGCTGCTTGCGCTGCCGGCGGCGCTGCCGCTCGGTTTTGATTCCTCTGCAAAATGTGTGAGAGGGCTCTTTTGTTACATTTTTGCAAAATAGGCGGTTTGGTTGCCAATTTAGTCTAACAGGCAAATCTCTCCAATTATTTCGCTTAATAAAGCGCTGGTTTTTTGTGCCCAGCAGACAACATATGAAAATAAATGAGAGAGATCAGGTCTTACCTGAAGTTGTAACAACCACTTTGTTTAAGTGCAGTTCCCAGTGCAATGCTTCACATTTGAAGCTTTGTAAGCAGAAAAAAAAAAAGACAATTTGTGCACATAAATTCTTTGATAACTACATCAAAATTGTCTGGCACATTCTGGTGGCTTCAGACCACTCCAGTAACACAAACAACCATAAATAAGGCTGAAAAGTTGACTTAATTAATTAGTCGTGCATCTTTGTATCTAAAAGCAACTGAATTCCATCCAAAATTCCTTTTTTTTTTTTTTCTGCTTTTCCCTTGGCAGTCAAAGATTTGAGTTTGAATGTCTGTTCAGCCAAAAAAAATAAAACTAATATAAAAGAGGCATTTACACATCACACAGCCACAGTCTTGTCATGGTCAGGTAAAGGCCACAAATAAATATCCACACAGATATAGGCAAGAGAAATATTATAGGAAATTGTATCTGTTGGGCCACATAATATTCTGTCCATAAAGGTACAGTTCACAAAGAGAAGAAGAAGGAAAGGCTTGGCCATTTAATGCAACATCCCAATATCACCAGTTAATCATATAAAATTTTTCGGTTCTGATTTTGCCTTTGCTCAACTCGTTGCTTTAAAGACCAGACTTGGTAACCCAATCCCCCACCCCCAAGTACACACAAACCACTTTGCTGGCAGTCACACTGCAGTCATCAAAGCGGCTGGAATTTCTCTATATGTATTGTACAGTATATTTCAAAGGAATTTTTCTGCCATGCACAGTATATCAATACTCAATGTGGGAGTAATTTAACTTCTTAATTTATTGCAGCAGTAACAGCATTTTCAAACTGGTCATAAAATATTCTTGTACTCTTCTAATCTGGGTTTTCAGTGTTCTATAATGGGAATTCTATGAATAATATTGGGAAGTGAGAGATATTTTATACGGTATCTCTAAGGGAACAGTGTTATTGCATAAAAGTTAGGTGACATGGGAGAGACTGATAGAGGTGGTGTTTAAAAAAAATTTACCCTTCAGGATTTGTCACATGAATAATAATGATTTAGTGATATTTTTCCTTCCTAAAAATCAAATCTACTCTAAGATGGGATTACAAAAAGTATGTTCTAGTTATGGATGGCTCTGAACCTTATAGAGAAAACACAGCAAGTGTCAGCCATCTAACGGCCATTGCAAACCATCCAACTGCCCTCTGTAATCCAGGTTTGAACATATTCTGAGTATTTTTTGTATCTTGCTGTTATTAAGACCCTAGTGAAATCAAGGTCCTGCTGTAGGACATGTCGCAGAAACAACAGGCATCTGCTGGAGGGATCTGAATTCCTCACTCAAGGCAGAGGGGAGAAAGAAGAGAGGGGAGAGAGGATCTCTGTCCAGGCAGAGCTGGAGGTGGGTTTGCCCAGACCCCAAATCTATCAAATCTCAAGCCATGTTGTTTCTTAGGAAGCAAGATGAAGATGTTTTCTAAACACAGGATGGAATATTAGAGATGCCTGTCCACAGTAGGTCTGTGTGGATGCTCAGAGGTCTTGGCACTGTGGTGCTGCAGCACTTCCAGCAGTGCTCGCTTGGCTTCCCTGGAGGTGGTTTTCTGAATTTCCTTCTAAGGATTTCTGTCCTCTGATACTCCCTAGAGGTCAACAATAACCTGTCTAACACCTTTTTGATTGGCACACAATTTTGTTTTGGCTGCAAAAAGAACTTTGTCCTTCCTCTAAATCAATGCTCGGCCCCGAGCTTTCCTGCTTTGCAGAAGCAGAGTGGGCAGCGGTCTGGAGGGCTGGGGGTAGTCATCACCTCCTCACCCCATCCATATCCACTTGCCAGGACCTCCAGCCCTGGAGCAGCACCCTGGGCTCCACCAACTGCCCACCCAGACCCCAATTTTTCTACGAGAGCTTAGTTTTCTCTCATTTCTGGAGCAGCAGTCTCACTTTATTGTGTTTCTGGTTTTTAGCACTCCTGGTGAAATTTATTGTTGTAAAGCGCCCTGAGCACACTGGCAGGGAAAGACAATTACCCAGCATTTCCACTCTCAGAAAAGTGTAATTGTGATATATATGTGTGTTACCTTCCAACACAGTCCTGTGGCCTGGCTCTCATCTTTCCAATTCCACACGGTTGTCTTGATGCCCTCTGTCCTACACCCCGCAGATGGGGCTGTGTCTTGGCTCCTGCACTTTGAAATAACCTTTACACATTCAGACATGAGTTCAGAACTCGGGGTAGAGGCGCAACGTGCAATAGAGTAACAATTTTCATCAGTATTTCAACTCATTTAATGTAATTACAGTCACATAATTTAAATAAGAGCTTATCCTGAACTTTGTCCTTGGTGTGCAAGCTGGGAGCTTTTGATGAAGCTCTTTTCCAGCCACTCATTGAGCCCAAAGCATTTCACAGACCATCAAAACTCAACAACACACTGAACCAGTCCCTGGTCCAGTTTTCCTGTGCCATAGTTTTTGGATAGTGACCCAAAATGAGCCAAACCCAGCGAAGTCAATCAGGGCAGAGTCTCCATCTCAGGGCTGACATGCAGCTCAGGAACATCAATCTCAAAGCAAAACACGGGGACTACATTACTTGAAACCAGCCAGTTGAAGCAGATTTTAACATAAGCTATTTTGAAATTTTGTAAATAGTATTTACAAAAAAAATTGCTTTGTCTACAGTTTTTCTATATTTGTTTTATGAATTGTTCCATTGCCATATTTCAGAAAATTTCCCAAATAAGAACAAGCCAAATTTTTTTTTCCTCTATCTTTTTTTCCTAAAGATTGCATAAATATTTCAAATGTATCTCCCTTTAATTAGATCATAACGATGTAAAGTGGCAAAGAGTTTTCTCTTTCCCCGAATTGGACATGAGAACCACAGGTCAGCGCTTCAGCAGCTTTTCCGGTGTCTACTACAAGCTCCAAAATCAGCAGCTTCTTCCCAGCTTGTCCTGATGGTGGGGGACACAATGTATGGGATTCTTAGTGGTGCTTGGAGCCCATGGAATGAGCGCTTCCAGGGCAGACTGTAACCCTGTGTGCTTTTCTAAGGTCTAAAACAGTCAATACATGAAATAGTGTCCCAAAAATACACCTTCTACCTCTCTTTTTGTGTTTTTATTCTCTACCATTTGGTCATTTATTCAGAACTGCAGCACACAAGGACATGGATTAGTCATGGAACTTACACTGCTGGGGTAACATTTAGACTCGATGGTGTTAGAGGGTTTTTCCAACACAAACAATTCTATGATTCTGGAATTAAACAGGATTGCACAAGGATCATGTGGGACTGGCCATCCTGGACTGGACCAAAGGTCCATCCATCCCAGCACCCAGAGACCACACCATGGGAGGGCCGCAATAGTCGGAGCAGGGAGAATATTTCCTATGGCTGTGCCCTCAATTCCCAGGGATTTGAGTAACAAACTGTCCTTCCCTGAGAACTTTTGGCCCACGCTCCCAGCTTTTAGTCCGCACATTTTCTAGTGCCCCAGTCCCCATGCAGGAGCCATCCCACACCTTTGACCCTCTTTCTACACCCAGCTGGAAGGATTGCAGGTGTATATATTCCATATACTCTATTTTTTTTTTTTACCTTTCCTAATATTTCTTCGTACAATTTGCCTTTTTTTTTTCCCTTTGACATTGCTACTAAGCACTGAATGCACACGAGTGCACGTACACAAACGCCCAGGACCAGGCACAACTATCCCTAAGCTGATCTCTCCATTCCCTGTAATCATTAATTATTTTACACAAGAAATGCCAAGCAGCTGGAAGCTTGGGAAGAATCACTTCTGAGCTGACTTGAGAAGGATACAAGATGGATGCAAAGGGCAGGTGGCAGAAATCCCCCATATTTTCACTATCACAGGGTTTCACATCAATCCACTATTTTTTTGCAAGACCCAAAGCACGCCTGCTGCTTGGTCTGAGACATGAAGGATCTCGTGTCTGCTTTTATGTGTGTTAGCCCTGCTGAATTCTCCTGACTGTGAGCACGGCTGGGCTTTAGTTCCCTCTAAAGCTGACCAAAGGCAGCAGGATTTCCAGCATCACAGACAAGGGTTTGCTCATGTGCACACCCAGACACGAACACACACACGTATGGAAATTTTTCCTCCCCTCCAAAAAAAAAAGTTTCCAGGTAAAAAGAAACCTCTGAGGTTACCAACAGTGCAGGTTAATTGACATTTTTTCAGTGTCACTGCTTATGCCTTCTGGTCTAGATAAGGCTGAGAGGAATAATAATTTCCCTGCCTGGCTACCCATTTCCAGAGCTGATGGTCAGTGGCAAAACATCTGGAGCTCAGTGAGAGCTCCCTTGAAAAATTAAGAAAACTCTGTTTCAAACAACATTTCAAGCTCAAATAAATTATGCTTTGGAGGAAAAAAAAAACAAAAACAAAAACACTTTTTCAAGACAAAAAACATTTTCCTGGAAAATGTCCAAGCTTTGCACTTGCCAAAACTTGAAGTTATGCTCCAGGGAGAGCAGAGTACCTTTGGCACATCTGCTGAAACGAGAAGAACTGTGTCTCTGGCTATGGTGAAGGAGGAGGAATGCAGCAACTTAAGCCTGCTTTCTGGGGTCAGGAAGCACAGAAGAAGTGATGAAAAACAGCCCAAAGCAAGAGGAGAGCGATTTAGTTTCTCTCCTCAGCGGCTCAAGAGGGGAGGGGAAGGAAAAGATGGGAAAGCTGGAAAGAAAAATGAATGAACAAAAGCTGAGGGTGGCTTGGCTGGGGTGTTTCGGGGTTGTTTCTTTTTTTCTCCTTTCCCATCTGCAGTGGCTTTTGTAGAGATATCAAAATCAAGAAGAGAGAAATCGGATCAAAAAGACTGAGCAGATTCGCTTGTAGCTGAAAATACTGTTGGCACCTCTCCTTAGGTAGAACCAAGGACCACACAATTCCTCGCTATTGTTAAAGGAGGATTTTCCTTGAAGTCCAGCTAATCCATTAAGGGAGCAGGATAGCAGGGGCAATGGGCCAAGACCCAATGCTCTGAGAGCTCTGAGAAAGCAACTCAAACAAACGCCGTGGTGCTGCTGGAAGGGTTGGTGTCTTATCCCGCCACACAAGACAAAGGATTAACGCGCTTATCTGGGACCAGCAAGTGATTCCCAGCACCGGTGCCGCCGCACAGGCACTTATAGCATCGCTTAGTGGGCAGCAAGGAGGAAAAAAATGAGGAGAAAAAAATAAATCAATCAGCAGAACCCCCTGGGATGCCGGGAGGGGGATATTTGGAGGCTTCCGGAGTTGGGGGTGAGCACGGGGAGGAGAAGGAGAGGCTGCAGTGCTGGGGCACGGCGGGGAGAGCAGGGGACGCCAGCGGGGCCCCTGGTTCATGAACCTGTCAGTCTAAAAGCCTGTTTGTGCTCAGCCAGTCTGCTGGAAGCACATCTGCTAATATCCACTAAAGAGAAAAATGATGTAGGGAATTTGTGGATGTCTTCTCTGCCTTGCTTGGGAAGCCAAGGACCAAGGACACGATATTCTGCTTGGGGGGAAGACAAGGTGAGCAAGTCCTGGAAGCACTGAGAAAAGCTAACTAGAAAACGTGGGTGTTTTCTGTTCTCAGCAGGGGTGGAGAGAGGGGAGAAATACCCCAAATCATGCTCGGCATTATTATTTGTGGCCCTTCAAGCCTTCCAAGGGGCGCCACATTCCTGGGCCACAGAGGCAGGGTGGGCAACACCCACCTGGTCACCTCATATACCTGACACCAGCACTGGCACTGGACAAGATGTGTTTTGACAGCTTGACAAAAGCCTTTTCAAGGAGGGTGTGATGGCAGACACATGGAGGGGAGAGTATTTGCACCCATTTTCCAGATGCTCTGAGCCAATAGAAAAAGCCAAGATAGAGCAGTGCTCCTGTAGACACCCCGGTGGACCTTCAAGGAGCCCCAGTGAGGGCAAAACACACACTGCCCTGCTCCAGAAACACCCAGAGAAGCTGCTTCCATGGCTCCTGAAAAAAACATTTTTGGCAAGCCAGTAATTTCACGTTACATTGCCCCTCGGACTTTAATGATGACCAAAAAAAACCCCAAAAATATATAATGAACGGCGTGGAGCCTGGAGCAGCTAAGCAAAATTTATGGAAAAAGAAATAGTGTCTATGGTTTGGGATCATAAAGTTTGTTTATTGTTATGCATAGTTTTAAAGAAACTTCCTGACAAGCATTTGGGGTAGTCAGTGGCCACAACCAGAGGGCAAGGCAACAAGCCACACTCATCTCTGCCTCTGCTTGGCTTTATAAATTCACTTAGGAAAGTGAGAATTGGCAGAAAGAAAAGGAAAATCCCCCAAGTAACAAAAGGAAAAAGTGAAGGTTTTCTTCTTTTTCATTAGAAAAACTGTTCAAAATCTGTGCCAACCAAGACAGCGCCAGATTTTTAGCATAAAATTGAGCCCAAGTATAGTTAAAGTTGAATAAAAAATAAATACTTTGGAATAAGACATTTAACCATCCTCATCTGAAGAACTCAGGATCTGAAATAAAAACAATATATATTTATATATAAATATAATAATAATATAATATATAAATTTAATCTATATATGAGCAATTTCTCACTG